>JAQFYM010000291.1:0-82477 GCA_034694785.1 Agrenia bidenticulata
TGGATTTGATTGTTTAGAAGCTAATAGAGTAGCGGCTAATAAGTAATATGGTAATTATTTGGATTATCTTTGAAAATCCTCAATAATATTTAATGGGCGAGCTCTTTTTAACGTTTGCAACGTTTTATTGTTAAGTAGTTTAATTTTATAATATTTCAAGAAAAATTCGAAAGAGTTGGCAATGTTCTAAAATTCAATTAGTTAAATACAAGGGGAATAACATTCAAAACTATTAATACGATTCCCGTTGAATGAGATATAAATTATTATATGATGCACAATTGAGGAGAATGATGACCTAAATCCATGTGACGTCAGTATTACCCCACTCACCAGGGTCAATGGAAAAATTCCGTAATTCCATAAAGGGAATCCAAACGGTCAGAAGGGTGGAATGGATAAAGAGAAAGTGCTTTTGTAAATCCCTTTAGGGGAATCAGAGTGTTTGTGTCCGTCACCCCTTGGAAGAGTTTTGTTACAAGACTCCCTAGGGGATTGGCTTGGCCCGAGAATTGCCAAGAAGTGAAAATGCTAATAAAGAAAGTGAAGGGAAGATTGTCCATTGCTGGCATTCCAAGAGATAATTTAGTGAGATTCCTGGAGAACTCTTGTGATGGCATGCGAGTTGGTTTGGTTGAAGAAGGGGCTGCTAAAAGGATTCCCATCCAACCATGCTACCCTGAAGACGGTTCATGCTCCACTTGTTTCGAAGAAAGTGGAACGACGGGGCTAAAGTTTTCACCAACCAAGAACCCCATTGCCAAACCGGACACGGAAGTTGTGAACTTTGATGCCGACTCTTTCATAAATATTGTTATTCCCCCTTATCACCATCAACTGTACTGGATGCCATTGTCCATGCCAACATCTGACTAATCATTCCTCAACTCGATGGATAAAAACGGAACCAAAGAGCCACTCTATTTATACATGAGCGAAAATAGTGTCTCCATGTCATGCAATCCTACATCCATCTCTTCGAGTGTTGTCTCGGCCTTGCTAAAGGAATCCAATAGCCTTCTTAGCCTTCTCTCCAACTCGCATCAAATCTGTAATCACCCTTGCATAATAAACATTCATCAAAATGGTCTTAATGAGATGAAGATGGGAGCTTATTAAGCATAGCTATGCTCATTATTCCTACTTCCAGCTCCTTGTTGAGACCGTGAGGGTGATGACGTTGTTGGGCAAGGTAGTTTGTTGATTTTCCCAGCTAGTTATCTTATAAGCTCCTTGCATTTTCAAGGGCTATACATATCTCTAGGTGTAATATTATAACAGAGTAGGAATTGTAGCCTCAGCAGTTTCATCTTCTAGTCCCACCCTTCGATTCATTTTTATTGTTATTATCATAAGTAATTCCGTGGCTCCACTTTGGCCATTAGCACCCGAATAAACTTCTTCCTTAAGTTTTATCCCTTTTCGCATTCCGCGTCAACTTTACATTAAAATACTCTCAGTAACGAATCACGCTCTCGAGCAATCTAACTCCCACTTTAGTTTGACGGTACAAATCTACTCAATCTTATCCTCAGTCTCCCTCACTTTTTATTTACTGGATGATATCGCTACCCAGAAGTCGTGTCTTTCATGTCGAGATTCCACCTGATTATACCAACCCATCTGTATAGTTAACTCTTGCACACTTAAAGTGCGAGTGAGGGAGGAGTAAACATATCGATCACCTTCTTTACAATATATCTCTATAGATAAATGCATCGACTCTCAAACCAACTCCTAAACTTTTTAAGTGATTTAGGAAACTTCCCCCAAATGTTTTTAACATTGCATTCCACCACCACCAACACCATTTGTTTCCAGATTTATTGGACAAATCCTGTAGGGT
Organism: Agrenia bidenticulata; assembly: GCA_034694785.1. Lineage (NCBI taxonomy): Eukaryota > Metazoa > Arthropoda > Collembola > Entomobryomorpha > Isotomidae > Agrenia > Agrenia bidenticulata. The sequence continues at coordinate 1,847 of JAQFYM010000291.1, forward strand.
TTGAGCCTCTGTATAAATACAATATATGAATACCATTTATCACGAGCTTTCTCTATTCTCACTCCAACTATCTAGAAAACTAGACTCATCCCACATATTTTAAATACTATATGCACGAAAAAAACCCTCTTTAGTGTATTAGCACAAGCTTCAGAGTAGAATCTAGAATTTATTTATTTTAAAGTAGTTACTCGAGTTTCAATCCTAGCAGCCCAACGGAAGATTCCAGTCGGGATTTATTTTTTATACCATCCAGCACCAGTTAATTTGAGGGAAGTGAGTCTCCTCTAAATTCTCCCTCTGGGATAATTGAGCTCACACATCTTTGTTTCTCTATCTCTCTGAACACTTAATTGTTTTTATAAAGTGATAATAGACTCGGTCCAGTACAAATACCCACCAGTTATTGTCAGGAACAGTAGACTGTAATTGGAGTAATTGGGGAAAGATAGTCAGTAGTGGGTGTGGTAAAGTGGAGATAAAGTGACAAAATGATGTAAAAAAAGCCTGCTTTGTATTCATAGGCACCCCGTTCATTCCAAACAAGAATCCCATGGAGCTCAAACAAATGCTTTTGTAATGTTCTTGTACATGTATATCCCTCTAGAGAGTAAGGGACAGGTCTCTGGGGTGTTTTTGTTGTTTTTTTCTTCTCTCTCTCTCTCTCTCTCTCTCCCTCTCTTAAAAGGCAGGAAGGGAAAGAGTAGATAAGTGAGTGTTTAGGGAGAAAGTGGTGGAGGCGTGTTGTTTGCGTGGGAAGGCGTGAGGAATGTCACGAGTATTAACACGAGTTGAAGAGGTGTTGACACGCGATATGAAAAATTGAATAAGTGAAGATAGGGAATACACACAGCGAGACAAGTCTCTTTGTGGATTTACAATTACTCTTTATTTGCCCTGAGAGATGTGATGGGTGGATTGTATGGAATCCACAGGCCGGGTGTTCCGAACCTCTCTGCTCACTCTGCAGCTATTCTATAATACATACCACAGGAGGAGAAAAACACATGGTGTCGGTATAAAATGTTTAGCACGACTTTGGAGTGGGACCACCAACACTCTGTCCCTACTACTCCTGGTGACTATTTATACGTGTACTGCCAATATATTATTAGTCTTTAGGTGTCTTGTCAAAGTCTCTCTAGTTGTAAAAGACAAAATATCCCTTGGGAACTTCTGACTTGGTCTCGTTTAGAGACTCTGTTTAAGAAATATCTAAGGATTTCTCCCTTCTTAACTCCTAACCTTGCCTGTGTGTTGATTCCCTCTCTGTATTCTCAAACGGCTCTGCGTTACAAGTACATCAGAGGACCAACTATATAAACTCACAAAGGGATTTCTTATACGAGCTCATACTTTCTCCCTCTCTGAGACTCACACCTTCTGAGTTCTGAGGTTAAGTCCGAACTTGGGACATACGTGGGGACATAAATGAAAGGAAGGTGAGGATTTCCCATGTCGGCAACTGCCTATTTATCGGGAAGTGAATTACACATTTCTTTCTCTGTTGTATGTACACACTCCATCCAGAGTGTACAGTTCATAGTGGGGTACTCTGTATGCTTTGAGCGAAATAGATTTGGATGGATGAGAAAAATGTTCCGGAGGAAATCGGTCGGTTAGCAGAGGGAGTGAGGGTGAAGATATCCATTTCCTATTTATGGGATAATAGGATCAAATACTTGTACATTCGTACTATAGTTGAGCCAAGGTGTACATATATGTATATGCCTTTGAAGGTGGAATATGGGCACTTGTACACATCTTATCAAGTGACCCGCCGCCTCGCCTGTAAACTTAACTACCACCGAAGCATTGTAAAACACTAGGAGGAAAGTTATAATCCACAACCCAACACCCGATATAGGATACACAATACCTCTTCTTTGATCCTCAAAGGTGGACATTCCGTTTCAATTCTTTTGGAACACAGAGACCATATTGATTCCCTCATTGAGCCAAATAGTACGGATCACATTCTCCTGGGTAATAAAGACCGGTCTATTAAGCTTTCGCAGAGAAAGTAGCTGTTGTAAGCTTGAGCTTGAGGCCACCACCAAGTAAACATGTTTTGATCTTGTAAAACATATTTTTACTCAGGGACTTACGAGTGTCAGGGCTTTCTGTTTAGATTACCAATTATTTCTTCGATTATGTTCTAATGGTCCTTAAACCGCTTTTATATATACTTACTCTGTACTCAAGAAGACCTAATCTGGATGCTTAAGGTGTCATGCTCTGCTTTGGTGTTGTGTCACGTTTGTATTTTTAACGGCTTGGGTATCAATTTTCCATACTCCAGATCCCATCAACCTGTCTCGTTTTGTCTAAACACAGAAATGATTGTTTTACATGTGTAATATAACTTCCTCTCCAGAAGCAGATGACAATGGAGGCCATGCCTCCCTCCCTCGTCCTGGAAAGTTCTGATATCCGTCGAGATTTTATAACCAGAGGAGGATATTATAGGATGAACCAAGAAAGCGATTAGAGATGTTCCACTTACTTGGCTCTTTATCATGAACACATTACTCTAATGGTAATCACGCACACGGAAAATTTCTCTAATCTCGCAATCACTGACTTACGACGAATCCTTTCCTGAGCTCCGCTCCCCTTCTGGCTTCTAACTATCACAGCCCAAAGCACATGAATACATGTCCATAAAGCACCCCGACCAACTATTACACAGACCGAATACTCATTTTATAATCTACCCTATTTCCCCGAATATGCATTAAGGGAAATTAAGACGTCCCTTACTTAGGTTCATTAAATACATCTGCACTGGTCCATGATACAAACCTAGTAGCTTTTTAAACTCTTTCAAGCAATAACAAAAATTTAGGAATTGTTACCCTATTATGTTTGTATGTAGGGGTATACAGGTACAAATATGAGGTCTGATAGCTGGGTAAAGGCAGCTAAATTTTGATTCGGTTAGTATTTCAGTATTTTATAGGATTTTCCTGTTTCCGGCGGTTCTTGTTGTAGGAACCTCTAATTCAATTCCGCTAGTTTCTCACGTTCAACTTGCACACGGAGACGTGTAACTTAATTTACGGTATCAAGAGAGAGAGAGAGAGAGAGAGAGAGAGAGAATAAAGGCTGAGGGAAATGGATGTTTAATCCTAAAGCCGTATAGAACAACTCCTTTTCTGTAAACATAAACATGTCTCCACTTACATCCTTTTATTCCTAAAACATATTTGTCAAAGCGGCAAGACCTTATCGTGAATTTTCTTCCGGACTTCCAAACCGAGTGGGTGGGCTGGGCCGTTTAGCACGCTCATTTCTGCTCTGCTTTCTCTTAGGAAGTGGGCCGGAAGTGCTTAAATGTGTAGAGTTGAGAAGAGCATTTTGATGATACCCCTTGGAGATACGAGGTGTTTGCATCCCTTAAGACAGAAGGGATTGTGTACATGTATCCATGAACTTAGCTATGCAGTAGAAGTAAATTTTTCCTCTTTTGTTTGTTTGAAACGGAAACAGATAAGTGGAGTTCTCCGGAACACGGGCCAGACTGTTGTGTTCACAATAGAGAAAGGAAGTCCACGAGTAAACATGACAGGAGGACCCTTGGCATACAGATACCAATTTGAAGAGTTGTACGTCCACTACGGACCTGAAGATGTAGTCGGTTCAGAACATCTTGTTCAAGGACTCTCCTTTCCTGCTGAAGTAAGTCAACCACAATTAAATATTATTTATCTCTCTACATCATGCCATGTACCACACCCTATGAATCCAACTCATTGCAAAGCCGTGCAAGACGTGGCATGGAATGACCCCAAAGAGCGGAAATTGAGGAGGTTGAAGCCAGGAGAGTAAAAAGCATCCAACTTTCAATGAAGCCTCTCTAAGGAAGGAAATCCACCCCAGTTAACTTGCATGATTTCTTCAGTGGGACTCATATTTTGGAAAGAACTCAATTCTCCAACGCTTCAGTAACTGACAAGGGGAACATGAGTCTTTAGGGAGTAGCTGGAACCAAATGATTTCAGCTATATTGATTCTTAATATAAATATAGAAGGAAATATTAAAAAAATAATAATAATCGTAACAGGAGTTATCAAGGAGTATGAGTGTTTGACTTTATGGAAGTCAAAGGTTGTAAATGAAATTCAAGTGAACTTTTACTGTTTTTACAGCTGCAGCTGTACGGGTTCAATGTGGAGTTGTACTCGAATCTGTCGGATGCACAGCAAAAGCCCAATGGGGTAGTAGGCATCTCTATAATGATCCGAGTCTCCGTAAGTAAACTTTGCATATTTATGATTTCTAGTATATAATCTATCATCCCATCATATCGTCTCTTCCCACGATTATCCATTCACCTCCCAAAAGTCCAACCCTCCCTCCATTTCATCATTATCATTACCATTAAAAGTCCAGCAAAGAGACTTAACCCTATGCAGTGCAATGGGTGTTAACAGCCCTTCAAGGACTTTACAACAACCACCGAACTTATTATAATCTTCCAGAGTCATATTGTTGTCCTTTGAGTTTAATTAAACCTTCCAGGAGTCAATATATTTCATCCAAAAAGGCGATGTTCTACGGGAGCTCCAAACGTCCTGAACCGCTCCCTTTATCCTCATACTCATTACCCTCTAATGAAGAAAGAGACATTTGGAAGAGAGTCCCAAATGGCCTGTAACCAGGAAATATGAAATAATAGTGGACTTACAAGCCGATTGGCGGACGAAATCCTCTGGCCTGGAGTTTGATATGTTTACCCACTTGTACTTTCCCCTCTACTGAGAAATCACTTTCCCTTCCAGGATGGAATCGTAAAGTCCAGAGAGGAGTTGGTTTAATGTGGGACGATGATCCTCGTATCTCATTGCCTCTGCACTCATCCATCATGACACTCTGAATACTAATGTCCTCTCTCCCTGTCTCTCCTTCCTTGGGGTTCGGTTCAATGTGAATGATTATTATATGCTTCTCCTTTTCAGGATGAAGATGTGCTGAAATCCCCCAATTCGGAGCTCCGAATCCTGACAAGTGTTTTAAATCAAATCAGATTCCGCAGTAAGTTTTCTTTCCAATTTCACTCTCTCTATAGATATTTACAATTACTTGAGAATCTACTAGGAGGAAGCGTATACCATATCACTAATAACTATACGGTAAAACTAGTAAAAGACCGAAAGGCAGAAAAAATCATGAAGATTCCAGACTGAAAAATATAAACGAGACTCCACCTAACATATGAATATCTATTAACGGAAAGTCTTACATGGGCTTTCATTTGTGAGTAAGATTTCATGCATTTCGACCACATATGGTCGCTAAACTGAACCTTTTGGACAAAGCCCATTGGTTGTATTCGTTAGTTAGTTAGGAATTATATTACAGAGCGTTAGTTACATAGAGTTAACCTAGTCAATCCGAAGGATTCTGGACATGAGCGATTAGTAGTGCACATATTTTAGTAAGCTCACTAGTAAGAAATTTATTTTTCAAATCCCATTTGTCCCCTCCTAAATCCGACGGTTTCAAAAGCTCCAAATGCCGAATGTATTTTCTCATATCTTTGAGAAAAGAGTCATTGCTCTAAGATATCTTTTGCGGTTTTTTTTAACGTTTCGCCTGCTCTTGTGATTAGTCTATCATCTCGTTCCTTCATCCTTTATGCTCAAATCCACACTCACATCTCTTCCATTCGAATGGGCACACCATCCAATTCTTGTATGGAGAGTATAGCCCATGTAATCATAGTAAGTAGACCCTCATAACGAATATCCGCATGTTGGTACTAAGAACTCTATCGTCTTTCAAGCACTGCTAAGCCAACCAATTCATTTATCTTTTCACTTCTTCCGCAAGATTTTCCTTTGCACATATTTGCCTCATTCCACATTACGTCTGCTCATGCAAACGAACTGGTTAAATAAGACGTTAGGTTTAAATTACGCTTTCTTTGTACATTGTATAGAATAACACATGATTAAGTTACCTTCTGGTCTACCTTCAGTGGGCTATTATACTCATTTTTAGTCATTCCCCTGTAGCTATTTAAAGCCTATTTCAGCTAATTTAGTTTGTACTTTCAAGCTGATAAGGCATTCAACGTCGTTTACAAAAACTATTTTATTTTTAAAGAATTATGTCTTTTAAATCCTGTCTTTGAAGTCCATTGTATTTTTTAATCTTTACCAAACTAATAGCTTTATGTCAAGAAGAGAAACTTTTGACTTCAGAAAAATTTAAAGGAAACTGTGTTTCGTTCGTAGCACTTACAATGATGCACGTTTTCATAAATTGTAGCGGGCTCGTTATTTAGCCTAACGGGATAAAACACATCCGTAAGGGTTAGCATCAGGATGAAGGCAGATTTTTTAGAGACGGATGCAAGGAATTATTATTAAGTTAATAGATAAGTTTGTTTGGAGAAGGGAGAAAGCGTGGATAAAAATAAGCTGGTTTGAATGAAACGAGGAATTTTATGGAGGAAATCAGTTCGAATTTCATTGTGGTTTGGAGCTTTGAGGAGAAAGGGGATTTTGTGTAGAAACTTTCTAGATACAAATGGCATATACACACAAACCGGTAAACGGGTGTTAGGTTTACAAGCTAAGCAAGCAAGTGGTGGTGATGATGATGATGCTCTGAAAGGGTTGAAAAACTAGATAGGGATGTTGAAGTTTGGTAGGTAGAATCATCGTGAAGAATGCTTAGATTATAATGTAATGTAATATATTATTGTACTGCTCAACGTCTTCCCTTGTGTAATGAAATTTCGAATTCTACAAGCGTCTCCCTGCATTTGTTAGTAGATGAAGAGAGAGCGGAGGTTCGTATTGTGTGGTGGATTTTTGAAAAAAAATCTAGATTTTTTTTACCCCTCTTGTAATACAGAGAGGCAGTAGTAACAGAAGTGAGTCTTCCTTGATTTCAAAAAAGTGGAAAGTTTCAAACCACGGCTGGACTCTACGTAGATAAAAACATCGTCCTTTGGCAGTTTGCACGGCTGAGAAAGTAAGATTTGATGAATTTCAGAGAAAAATATAGAAAGCTCATCAAATTTTTTAGAGGAATAATTATCACTTTTTAATACAAAGTCCTAATGACAAATTGAAAGGGTTTCAACGAAACTAAACTCCAAAGTCGGCTTTTTTCCCCAGAGGAATTAAGAAGGTACTTCCTTTCGGCTTTAATTCAATATCTTGAGCACAAGTTTACCCAGATGATGCATTGACACACAACTCTTCCATTCGACTTTCTCCTAGCTCACTTGTTCATTATTTTATTCCTAGGACTGGGAGTAGTAGGAGTTTCATATAATAGTAGAGGGTGGTAAATGTAGGGAAAATTTCACCTCTGGAATAAATTCACAGTTGAGCTAATAGACTCTAAGTGGCTCACTCACAGGGGTTTCCGAAGCTGTCATTTTGAATGACAACTAATTATGATTGATAGAGACAAGGCATTCGACTTTCTCCTTCGCCCAACCATAAACATTATATCTTCCCATCATTCACGTTTAAAAATCAGTGTGCCAATTCATTACTTTTCAATATTCCAGTAGTAATGTTGCATACTCCCTAAATCCCTTCCTATAATTACTCGTTCATCCGCAAAGGTAAGGGGAAACTTTTTATGAGGGGGCCTTAAGAAAATAAAAACATATCTAATTCCCTAATGGTCCAAATGGGCGAAAGTTTACCCAAGATGAAAGTTTAAGTTTTTTTGCATTGATTCCACCCCTTAATTTCCTTTGGATTCAAAGCCTCTCAGTATAAACGAACCCAGCAATCTTGTTTTTCTCTCTCTCTCTCTTTAGTAATGTCCATCAATAATGCATTAGAAAGTAGGAAGGGATAAGGAATTATTTAAAGGTTAATTTACTAAAGTGTGACGTAAAAGGAAAGTGAAATCAAGTTGAACTGAATGGGATTAAAAGTTGGTTGAATCTTTGCATGTTTTTTTTCTCATCAGGGAAAGTTGATAAGATTTTTTTTTTCTGTGGAATTGAAATCAAATCAAAAATATTTAAAAGAATTGTGTGTGTGTGAAGGAGAGAGAGAGAGAGAGGGGTAGATGGGAAGAAGGTGGGTAAGTATTTCATGGTATGTGTAATGCAGTATTACGATTCCGAAGATGTTGGGACGCTAAGGAAGTAGTACATAGGTTAGAAAGGAGGGTGAAGCAGATTGTGTGTCGTTTCAATCAAGTGCGTACGTGGTTCTGGTAGTTGAAGTGTTGGGAATCATTAGGACAAGCCTATAGGACGCATACACAAGCTGGAAGGGACGATGTTCCATCATTCTCTCAAACATTGTCGTTTTGTGGCTTGTTTGTCCATGTGCAATATGGGATTGATAAACGCTTCCTCCGCTTGAACGTAACGTGACCTGACTCCACATTTCATCCTTCCTTCCTCCTGACCGAATTCCCTCTTCTCGTTTATGTCTGTGGACTGCTGTGGAGAGAGTTGGCAGGGAAGCCATTTGACTTTTTGAAACTGCCTTCCCTGATGGTCCCATTTCCACCCTGTCCTTATTTGTCTCTGTCTTTTAACACAGCCAAGAGGATCGTGTAGTAGGCTTGGCTTGGCCCTTCGTGGCTCTAACCTGGCACATATTCTTTTTTTAGAACTCCTTAAGACGTTTTAGGATTTTTTTAAGGCGCATCTCTCCTCCTTTATGTAATGGGCTGGACCACTGTTGTGATGGTGGGGGTCATCAAGCTTGCCTGCGTTCCTTGGGTCGTCGTAGTGTGTACGTGAATTCCATGTTGTGAAGTGGAAAGCCTTATTTTTTTCATTGTTTTTCTGTACTAGACCAATCTGCCGTCATCAAAGCCATTTCTCTCCATGGTTTGCTCCCCGAGACTGATTACTACATGACCTACGAAGGGTCAACAACTCACCCAGGATGTTGGGAAACTGTCACTTGGGTCATTTTCAACAAGCCTGTGTACCTCTCGCGACAAATGGTAACTACATAAGGGTCATATGCAGTTGTTGTGAGTTGAAATGTATGAAGGATTCTTTGGTAGACATGGCCGGGGAGTACAAATAAGGGGTCTGTACATTAGAAGGCTGAAATTGAATGGGAGAGTTAATAAATGTTTATTTGGACAGATGTGGGCGCTTCGTCAGCTGAAACAAGGGAGCAGACCAGAAGCTCCTAAAACTCATTTAATGAATGTGAGACCAACACAACAAATGCATCACAGGACAGTGAGAACGAACATAAATTTCCCACTGGCTCAGGTGAACCTTTATGTCAGTCTTAATTAAATTGAGAAGTTATGGATATGGGTCGTTGGGGTTGTGTGTATGGTGTGTGGTGTAGGTAGACTTTGGGTTGATGTTCATCGTGTCACCTTCAACTTGTACGAGAGAGACTTTCATTTTATATACCCAAGTGGGTCTCTTGTCCCCTGGTGAAAGTCTAGGTATTCTGAGGTGGTCATTTCTCCAACCTTGTTCAATATCTAGTGACCAGTGGGAAGACTATAGAAAACATGAGAAGAAATGAGACATCTCCACTTCAGAGAACGTTTCTTTTTAGAGGCCCCCTGTGCAGATAAATTCTGCTTAATCGAAAGACATAGGAAAAGGAGAGTATCCTCAATAAAAGCTGTGGCTTACCCTCAATGGGCCTTTTCTGAGGGCTCTTAGGATCCACGTCTGTGATTCTGTACTATTGCATTGCCCACACTCTCATTATCCATAGCGGGTCTTATGGGAGCATTCTTCTTCCCCTATGACCAATCTCCCAGAGAGTCATTCTTGACCATTTCCCCTTTCAATGACTATTTTGTATTTCTTGTACCTCAGAACGCATCCATTTGAACAAAATAGAACCGTGGCCTTTCTTTCCTCTACTTTCTTCAGCCTATAGATACAGAGCCATGGGTTTTTAGAAGGTTTCCCTATCTCTTTGAAAATCTTAGACAAGGAATAGGACCGAGGGCAGTAGCGTGCCACCCATTCCTCCATTTGGCCCTCCATCCTCCAAAAATAGGGAATAGTGGAGGAATGGCACATAGTATTCTGAAAATAATAACAATCACATCAAACTAAATCGCCTCCTAAGGCTAACAGTTCTCTCTAACTCGTCGCTCTATTTGTATTGCTTTCCATACAGGCGAAGAAATGTCCAACCATGCACTCCTCCACGTATTATAAGGCCAACTTGTGGCGACCACCTCTATGATGATAAGAAGACCGTGATGAATTCCGAGAACAAAATGTGATTCATCAATACTCACCTTTGGCAATATGGGCCGATTCGACACTTCTACATAATGCCACAAATAGTGCTACCTTCTGCTGCCCCAGTATTATTATATTGAGGCTAAACTCCTTCTGAGGATTTAAATTCCTATCTCATTCTCTGAATAAGCATCGTGGATATTACATTATATTATTACATACTATATACAACATTGAAATACAAATTCCGTGTCCAGCCGCAAAAAAACCCTCGAATAATAAAATTGACACTTCTACACCAACAACTACTGTCCCATCCCAAATTTCATTACGGAACCGGCTTCCCTCCCGAATCGGAATCAATCCGAGTTTGAATCTCCCCTCAACCCTTCAAAAATATTGCCATCCATAGAACCATCGGATCCATTCCAAGTCTCAAAACAACTTTCTCTCCTTACCTATAAAACTACAACCTATAGAGATACATGTATATGCAATATGTACGCCAGAACCCAGCATCATCCATTGTACAATAGGGTCACACACAATGATCCGAAGTTTGATTGTAGTGATTCACTTTTATTTCCTGTTATGTCGGGGTTCCTCCATCTACTTAGTGATATTACATAGTTTTCTGTGTACACAACCTCACCCCGTTGTTACACCTATTTATAAATGTAATTTACTGAAATGGAATGTTTGCAAAATGTGACGTTTAAATATTTGCCAAAACGATAATAAATCCAATCGTAAAGAACAACCATTTGCTTCATACTTTCTGCGGCTCTCAATCCTGCATAATAAGCTCAGAACTACTCGGAATGGAAAGACAACTTTGAAATTCATACAAGCCCTAGCTGAACTAATATCTTAATTTTTTATTCATCTCATAGCACAAGGACATGACATGTAGATGTAAAAGTGTCATAAATATGAATCTCACCCTATCCTCTCTCTCTCATGTTTCTCAAGAAGTGAGCAATTACTCCCGACTCGAGACTCATCTACAAAGTCAAGGCCCTCAACTTAAGAGTGACGCTGGAGAGGGAGGAGACAACTGATAAGTAGTGCCAGCCTGTATAATATCACAGCACTCCACAGCCCCTTCCAAAGGGACTTTATAGAGATGTGTTAACACACAGAGCACATACTAATGTTCTAGCTTAAAGACACAGAGAAGAGTCAGATTTGGCTCATGTTAATACCAATATGATGGGATGGGAAGTGACAGATATATACACATCCACTTTCATCCCGCTAAGAGAGTCAGTGAAAGTCAGTCAGTCAGAGAGTGAAGGATCCTCATGTGTCAGGCGTCTAGTAGCTTTTATGCAAATTCACGCTTGACTTTTTCTTATTTGTCACCCTCTCTTCACAATCAAGAGAGAGAGAGAAGCCAGGAGAGTTAGGCTTGAGTAGAGAACCCTATTATGTGTTATTATCAGTGGGGGCTTTATTGATGAATTTTTCATGCTAACGAGCTCATGTACTAATCCAATATGCGGAAATTGAATAGTACCTTTCCCCCGTACTTATCCACATGCTTAACCTCCGATTGTAGTTCCTGTGTAAATTCAGCTGTATTTATATAAAAACACAAAATCAGCGTTTTTCCCCACTGAGTTAATATGCTCCCTTAATATAAAGCATCACTCTTTACAGTTCTTAGGCCCCTAAACAGACTTGGAGCAGAGGAGCCAAGAATGAATTGAATAAGAAGGGAAAGCTATCCAAAGATAACGTCTCCCTTAGCCGTTAACCAACCAGAGATCCAGAGCTCTAAACTACCTCATTTGATTTGGTTAGGAAAGCTTACAGAGGTATTAAGGGAGTTTAAATAATGTGATTGAAACTAGAGATGTGCTAAGGGGAAATATGGACCCTGGCTTTACACAGCTCATTCCCCCACTTGGAAGATCCAATCCAGGCTCTGATGTAAGGAGTGTATACAAAATACAAGAGGCTGTAGTATTACAGTGTGAACGAAGCGATTGAATAAAATTGCATGGGAATAATAGTTCAATATAAATGCCCTGGGCACAGAATTAATGCAAGGAAAAAAAGCCATTAGAAGGAAACATTTTGAGTTGAGAAGTGTTTGTAATGTTGTACATTGAAAATCCGATCAAGGGATGAAATCGAAACTCGTTCAAAGTGTTGCTCTTCCATGCTTACCCTGTCCTGGGTTTTTTCACCGTTTGACAATATGAGTTGCAATACAGAGGCGACAAGAGGGGAAGGATTTCTTTGGTTAGTAAAGATATCAAGCATCAAGTATGCTATAGTTGCTAGTAGCCATCCTGTGGAGTCTCCTTACATCGGTTGTTGTAAGAGAGCCGATAAAGATTTAATGCTGAAGATGGTGGAGAAAGGGCTGTCAACTACAGGATGCCCATAAAAGACGCCACATCGCAAATTCACCTGGCCCCAAGCAAAAATAGATTACCAAGAACACCACCCTCTACAATATCCCCGAACCAAGTATCATGTAAAGGCTCGGCCCGAACATTCTTGTATAAAACGAGCAACGTTGACCGTCTCCAAAAGCAATCAAGGGAAACTTTATAAAAGAGGACAACGATTACTCGATATATTATAGATTTATTTACAGCCCTGAGATTTTTTCCCCAATGATATATATATCTCCGTGTGTAGACATCTTTAAACTACGGGTGACGGCTCTCTACGTCTATGGATGACTGACTAGAATGGATCTGGAATCTTTCAGTCCCTAGAAGCCTTATGGGGATGAGATGACAGGAGTGCGAGGACAGGCTGGGAGTGTGACCCAATAGCCAGGAAGGGATTCACAGTCTTAAGAAAGTCATAAAGGGGGCTCAAGAAGAAGTTATATATTATTATATCTCTGTCCCTATTACTTATTATTACTACTCACTACCCTTCTCCGCCTCTATCTATCAAGATCAACTTTTAGTGGCCAATCTTTGGATGAGAGGAAATAAAGCTGCCCTCACTCTCCTCTGATTCTTTGACTCGTTTCTACCCCTATAGCATCATGTTATGTATCGCTTTCACTGTACAAAGAAATTCACAGACTCAAAGACCACCACCTTAACCCCCGTCATCAACAGCATCCTCATCACAGGACGATTTTTGGTATGTACTGATGTGTGGCATATAACCTTTATGTACAGATATCAACTACGTGGACATGTCCAGACTGGGCCAGTTTTCTTGGTGATTGACACAAGATCTCGTAAGTTCTTCCTCCTCAGAAGAGTTCCTTTGTTTTCTTTGACTGATTTGAATTGTTCTATTTGACCACGGGTTGTTAAGCACTGGAGATGGGTGAGTAAAAGGTCCCAGCTGCGACAGTAGTCACTTGTGAACGAGTCACTCTTTTTTCTCAGGAAGATGATATACACAGCTGCCTTGCTCCTCTCAAGATGAAGTGAACTCTCAGATGAGTTAGCAACCACAAAAAGAGAAAGTCTAGATAGGACAAGCCAACAAAACAACTTTACATCAAGGAAGTCAGGAATGCCAAGAGGATAAGAGGTGGATTGTACAAAGGAGACAGGGAACAAGTGACAGGGACTAGTTAGACATGCTATGCATTATACATACAGTCAGACATACATTTTCTCTGTAGTTGTTTCAATCTTTAGAGTCAAGTGGGAGTATAGAAGAATGTAAAAGCCACAATATATTTGTGTTAATGTATAATGCACACACAACTGCCACAGGATAGAAATTTGGAAAGCACATTTGACTATTTTTAATTAACTAAACTGATTCACACTTTACAAGAGATTTGAAACACATAACTTCAAGTGCTAAGGCTCAGATCAATTACTTTGTTAAAACTCTGACAGCCTTTGTAAATTAGAATTGTGAAAATTATTCTTGAATCATATACAACAACAATTTTAGGATTTAAGAACGTTGTGCTTTATAAAAGATCTTCTTTCCCAATATTTCCAAAACCCCTGCAGCCTATTCTCGTCCGTTGGCCCAAGTCAATCAAAACCTTTGACAGACAAGGAAATCCTAAACGTAAACGAGGGGCTCTGTCAATTTTCTCACACCTCATAACACAGCATCACATCGAATAAGCCCATTCCTACACGGAATACCTCCGAAGGAAGGAAACTGCCGGATGTGAGATGATCATCGGAGACCAATCTGCCTGCGGTGCTCCCTTCTCCACAAACAAAGACGCGAATAAACTTTTCTTGCTGAGGTAGAGGATGGCAGACTTTCGGTGGTTGGTACTGTGCACTTGTGTGGGGTGCATGATGATGATGATCACGGAAGCGGTGAAGATGATTAAAGATGAAGCAATGGCTAAGAGGCATGGGATGGACACTCTTTGCTGATGTAGCTTCAAAGACATTTGAGTCGAAAATGAAGGAAATCCTTGGGTGAGAAATCCCTTCGAGGACTCCCTAATGGGTCATTTGAACTAAACTAAACTCCATCCGTTTCTTCTCCATCCTCTAAGAGGTTAGAAACCGCCCTGCAGTCCGCACTATACTCCTAACCACCAAACATTGCCAAGTAAGTATTTTTGTGCCAAAAAATGAGTTACCATCATTTTTATTGAGTCTACAGCAATATGTTTATCCTTTTAAGTGGTTACTATCCAATGCCGTAAATCTAATTTCTGCAATCAGCCAGGCTCCCATTTTGTCAAATAAAATGTCGTTTAAACCACGGAGGATATTGTCAGTTGTAAATAGATGAACGAATGTGTGACCGCGAAAAGATGTTCTGATGACAAGTCATTTCAACACAGACCATAAACATTGAGCTTTCACCATATAAGGGAGAAAATAGGTTGACTTGGTTTCTTGACGATTAGCATGTTCATAGTATGGATTTTCATAAACAGTGAGAGTTAAGCGGTTCCAAAAAATCCCATCTTCGTGGATCACTTGGTTGGTTCCTTAAGCCCGGTTAAAAGTCTGACAGGAAATGAAGCCCTAGTTTTATGACAGTGTAAGTTGTGAAATATCGATAAAGCTTGTGTCGATGCGTAGAGATGGTGTTATCACTCTCAACTCGACATTGATTTTAAATTGAATTCACAATTTTTACAACACGGGTGACTTTAGTTTATTACACTTAACAAACCTTTTACTGCAAATAGGTCTCTTCTGAGGTTTCTTGTGAAAGAATCTTCATCTCCCTGTGTAAGACCAACAAATGAGTCATTAAAATCTTGATGTTCCTAACTTTCACTCTTAATGAAGACAAATAGAAACATTTACTGAAAAGTTTCATGTACTTTCTTTTCCCACTTTTTACTACTAGTGCGGCTTGGGACTTGCAATAGATTTCCGTCCACTCGGTGAAAGAAATACGATCTCCTAACATTGTCTAATGGTTTTCTTGTCAATGCAGAATTTAAACATAGGCTAGTGACTTTTACTGTTTGGTTCACGCGTTAAATTTATTTTGGCCTTGTTTTATAATGCAATACACATTGTTGGAGGTGATTATTACAATGTTCTGGTTGGGTTTGTTAAATATCCTAAATGCTTTTCAAATAATAATGATTGTAACATGTGATTAGTCTACTAATATTACCTCACAAAAAAATATTCCAGCCATTCAGTGCATCAATCATTTTGAATAGATTCAAATTTATTTGATGTCCAAAAGAATTTAACGTGGATTAAACTGGACCAGATCAGAGACTGCTAGAATAATACTGATTGATTGATTTATTAAGTCAAAACTTTCAAAAAATAATACTTAGCAAAAGGAAGTTTGACCATGTCAAATAAGATATTTACGGTAGTTTAAAATGGTTTTTCCCATATGATACCTAGTTATACCAAACACTCTGTTTTATATTTAAGCTTTTACATGAAAGTTGCCTACCCTATTTTAAAATACTATTAAATACCAATCTGATATGTGCAGAGAAATAATGATACACTTTACATTTGCAATATACAGCGAAATGAAATGGGAAAACGGAGTATCTTTTTGGCAGCACGTTCAGAGTGGATCTCTATCTGGCTAAGAAAATCTCAGAATTACCCTCGATTGACTCTTTTAAAGATAACATTAAGTTACACATTCTACAAAATGGTATAAACGAACGATTATATTATAACTATCAGATTACATTTTTCATGACTTATATGTCAACACCAAATTTACCATTAATATTTGGCTCTTAAATTTAACTACACTAACTATACTACCTAAATAGCCAATGCTATAAATCAAAGCGTAACAACCCTGTAAAACAAGGAAGTTTCGATTCAATAAATAATAATAATAATATTCAAATGGGGAATGTCATAAGCTTGATTTATAAGGGAAAACATGCTTAGTCACATTAGTTTATCTTATTTGTAAGGATCTAGAATTTAAAAACACTGTTTTCAGCTATTAAAATTCAATCTAGTCACAAAAATCTTGCTTGAGCTGCAATTTGAAAAGACTAAATGCAATTAGACATTGATTGCATTTATACATTTGAAATACTATATATCGCTGTCTGATACCTTACTATACTAGCCACTTATTTTTTACTGAAATTTCAGACTTCAATTTCCTCATCCCGATCCCCCATAGAGTTTCTCCAGTCTTTAGAGGTGACTTATGAAGGAACGATTACAAAGATGAAAGAATGAAATAGAGACTGTGTCAGTGGTAAGATCTGAAAGATTTCCTTTCACAGAGAGGTATAACTTTTACAAGATGAGAAAGCCACTCAACTTGACATTGCAATGTCCATTGTTCCAGAATGACCACCTTGGGTATTCCAGCGTCCGAGAGGAGCTAGGTGCAAGGGGAAGGAAAGAAATATTGACGCAATTACCAGAGGTACCAAAAGGCATGGCCATTTCTATTCTTATTACTTATGAGCACTTCACAGCTCCGATCTCTTGGAAGGGCAGCTGGAAAACGAACCACCAAAACCTAATCCAGCCAGAACATAAAGTCAAAAACATTCCCAAAAATCCACTGTCCGAATTCGGGTAGTCTGGCTGACGCAGAACTTTCACCACGGACTCTTACCTCTCCATGCCATCTGGGAATTGTGTGAGAAAATCGTTCGAAATCCTCACTCCACAAATATTCTGAGGACCGTTCTTTCTTGGTTCTCAATTCCATAGTTCGACACTAGAGAGCTTAGCATCATCTTCTTCTCGGTTCCAGGTCCAACAAAGTACCATACTATTATTATGTGAGTATTCTGCATAAAGCTGATTTCTTGGGTTTTTACTTGATAGTAGAAACCATCATGGATATTCATGGCCCTCGAGGGCTTAAGGGTCTGCAGGTTGTATTGTATTCCATGAGATGGGTACTTAACTCTTTTCAAGGTGAGAGAATTTGAGAAGCAGTTTTTTAGTCGGTATGACGGACATTGTCAACTGTATCAATCAATGCTATAAATTTACTGATCCCCGATTGTTTTTTTGATTATGTGAATTCAAATTATGTCTGTTTTGTTTTGCATCTTTAGTCCATTAATTTTGCGGTAATTAATTTTTTTTTAAATCTCAAAAGTTAAGCATACAAATTCAACACATCCAGTTAAAACTACCTCCAAATCCTGTGGTAATGAGTAGACTAACAATAGATTTGATTTATGGATATTATTAAACTACACAGCTACAAACAGTTTAAAAACTTATTGTTGACGATAGCATAGAATAAAGGTTCCTATAATTGTTTTTAGTGGTTACTGCAAAGGTTTCGTTCAAGTACTTATCTGGCTTCAAAATCTGATAAATAATTATTCTAAGACTGGTTGACAGATCCTTTAAGAGGTGTGGAATAAGCACCAGAGGATAGAGTTACGACACTGATATCGTATCTAAAGCATTATGTCTTTTAAAAACTACTTTTTGTAATTGTAACCGTTTTGTACAGTTTATTTTATACAAACAGGACCTGCTGTATTTAGGTGTCATCACATGGTTCTCAAAAGTTATGTTACTCTTGCCATTTGAAAGTCTTTTTATTATAAGTTCTAGTGATTCCATCATTTTCATCAATCAAAATCTTGATCACCGTTCTTGGCTTACATCTTCAATGAAATTGTACATTCGGGTTTGATAAGCTTTGGGCAAAAGCATTTGGAAAGCAATCTTTTGTATTGAGGAAATCAATTAAAATATTTTCATGGAAACACTGTTCAAATTAATCAGGCTATAAAGTACCTATAAAGTATCTAATCAAATACTGAACATGATTTATATTTTGCAAACATTTACAAATAATTTATTAAATCCTAGAAATATCGTATCAGATTATCCATTGTAATTTCATAAATAATGGTTCACAGAAGACAATTCGTCTAGCAATTGAAACTAAAATCTGCCCATGTCCATTCATATAAAATTTCGTCACGTTTAGTCTTATTGTTTTCTATTATCATGAATGAACAACACAGTAATCTAAACCGCATCTAGTCCGGATATTGAATTATGATTCGCATGCAGATTTTCGGATCCCCTGTTCTTTGACGACTTCTTTGACTTTTATCTCTGATAAGAAAAACATGTTTGCACATATGACAATGCAATAATTCTTCTTGGAATGACAAAATCCTTAAAACCTCCTAAAACCTGTGACATACAAATTCAGTCATCCATAGCCAGACAACAAGCCGGTTGAATTTTATCAATTCACCATCATTCATCCATCAAATGGATCATGGAGCCATGAAACCTCAGCTCTTCCTGCTCCACAATCCAAGAACAATGAATGCTTCATAAACCGCAAGCTAAATTTTAAGCCAGAGTCAATATGCATATTTCTAAAGAATTACTCATCACAAACCTAGTCTGTCAGTCACTCTTAAAACTATCCAGTTATTTAAAAACATGAAATCTAAACTTCCTACTGTTTCTACTATAAGAAACTCCTGAGCCTATTTCAACCCATTTGCTAATACAAGAGGAGATTTTCAAGGGTATTAACTAGTAAGTCAGGCTCAGATAATATTATTAAGTATACGGCTAAACATTCCACCCACGGACAGATTCAAGATTTAATACACGAATAATTTATACATACACATTTACACTAACCTTCAAACTCCTCGAGGATTGAGGGGGTAGTAAAAAAGGATGAATGCATTTTAAGGGTTTCATTTAAGCCTTCGTCCAACATATTACAATAATCATCCCTTCCCTTCCAAGAGAGCCAGCCATATATAGCACTCTTCTTGTTTCATGCAAAAAAAAACTTTGTTGTATGTTAACTTTTTGTATGCCAACAAGCCCAGTGTACATACCAACGTGTATCTCCTATAAAAGCAGCTATATTACCAATTTTATTACGAACAGTGATATATATACATTCAGATATATGTGGTGATGCAGAGCTTAATTTTATATATTGGGTGTTCCTTAAAGTAAAAGCCTTGCATTTTAGCTATCTTGAAATATTCCAGGGAACCAGAAGAGGACAAGGATGGGCCACGGAGAACAAGTTAACCCTATCCTTTGAGCTAAAAAAAAGAAGTTTAGCCAGCAATAAAAAAGTTGTACATAAAATTTCTCCTATGTTGGTTAGCAATACAATGCCATGTTCGCCTTGCTTACTTTCATGGTGCGTTTCCATCGAGGGCTAAACTACACTGGTGCACTAAAACATTAAAAGCCCCTGGAACATACTCGAATGCGTTGGTATTGTATTATTCTAATGCATACGCAACTCACATATATACCTTGTGCGTACAACATAGAAAAAATATATACGTATCTTCGGTTTTAGAATCCTTGATTGTGGGCCGAAGGAAAAGGGGCAGAAATATTTATTATTTTTTTTACCACCACACAACTTGACTTAACTTGGAACGCACTATATAATAATGCAACGTGCATGGTCAAGGAAATATGCGAGTACACGCAACGCTGCATACGCAATCTCGACGCAATACTGAACAATAATGGAGAATTTAACAATCTTCAATCTTTCTAGCTTTTTAACAAACTCCTAGCCCTTGGCAGAGAGGAAAAAAATCTAACCCTTTTTTATACTTTTAATTTCCAGCTAACTATTCCATCTCACAATCAGTCTCCCTTCAAATGTGCCAGGCCTTCTAACCCGATCCCTATTTGTCTAAGCACCACCATGTGTACAATTTGTAGTTTTCTATAATGCCCATAAATATTGTTGAAGGACATGCATAATCACAATCCTCCTGCACATCGGACTGCATGAATGTCTACGATTATCAATACAAATATCCCCGAATCCCCTAGCATATTAGCATTAGGATTTCCCTTGTTGATGTATAACACAGGAAATGCATAGTTTACTCTGGACATGGATTCACACTGTTTCTTTCCACAAACTCGTCTAGAAAACTGCTCTCATTGTTCTTTATAATAGAGACTACTCTATATTCACAATATAGGTCAAATGCCACTGAGGATTTTACTATGTAAACTTCTTTGTAGCGATTTTATACAAATTTTATACGCACTGTAACATTATTTTCATAAACTGGGACATATATTGTCGTATTTTAGACAATGAATCCGATCATATGGCATGAAGTTTAGAGTTTGAAGGTCACATTTTAAACTATTGCCATAATTTAACCTACACCTTTGGACTAATAGTCACTTGTTTCTCAAAGCAACAACATGGGAAAAGGGTTGAGGGTGAAATACGATACAAACTAAACTAGCTGGTCCATGCTACCTACATATTTTTGTACCACGGCAACCATAAATCCGGGAGTAAAGGAGATAAAAACTACTGAAACGGTAAGGAGAGGCAGTCTAAATGCCTATTCCTTGCTGCAGTGCCTTTAATAATATCATTATTGCGTAATAATGGACAAGCCCTGAGAAGGCAGAAGCCGAGGGACTATAGGCGATAAACTGCTTTAGTGGTGTACACAATTTTAAAATGAGGGTTTCATAGTAACAAATGAAGGAGCTGGATGCTGGACAGGACAAGTTTTTGCCACGCCAAAGTCCTGGAGAACAGGTAGGGCTTGCTTATTAAGGTTTTTAAAATGTGGACAGGTAGAGGAGAATACAATGTAATCAAGGGAGAACTGTGAGAGAGGGAGAGGGGGGACTTGACCAACATTCAACGATTCAAGATGATTCAACATTGGAAATGTCTGACAATCAGTCCAGGGCTTGAAGCTTCTTTCTCATCAACTCACGAATTTCATTATTATTCACCTTGCATGAGAAGGAAGGGGTACAAGCAACAGCATTCCTTATTAAGGAATCAATGCATCATGATTTAGAATTTAAGGAACGAAACACTATGTACTCCTCAGATCCTTCATGGATAATTCTGAGCTAGGGATATAGAATTTTATATGTAGTAAGTGTACACAGTCATTATAAACTGATGTCGAGCTTAAAGGAGTGAAAAAAAATGAAAAAGTAAAGCTCGTTTTATATACGTAGTGTGTAACTGACTTTTAGCTTTTAATATCAAGGGAATCATTCCTCAAGGCATCTAAAGTCTAATAGGGGGAAAAGTTTTATTCCTTGCATTTTCTTAGAGTGTGTATAAGTACCCTATGTGTGTGTGGTATAATGCGTCTTGTAATATTGCAGCCTTGCACTAGGATGAGGAAATGTAAGAAGAAAATCCTTATTCTATCCAGGTACGGTTTTTTGGTCTGGTGTAAGAAACTCAATTCTTTATTATTAGACGGACATACAGGATGCCCTTGGTGGCTCCCCTTTTCCGCGTTGATCAAAAAATTTTCCTGTCTCTCTTTTTTCAGCTTTTGCCTGACTAAATCAGTGACTTGGGTAACTTCCTTTAGAACCCAACGAAATCACGACCAGTGGCGATGAGATGGCAAAGTTCTTTCAGTTTTTGAAGCATTAGCAGGAGATGTTTTTTTAGCTGAGATAAATACCGAAACTGCATGCTCTCACAGTGGGTAAGGGATGGGTTCAAAAAAGGGTTGGGTATCGGAGAATGGCTTTAATATAGCATTTGCTTTGGGATAAGTTTTATCAGTAAATTTAAGAATTATTAATTTTCATCGTTATGTCAAGCATTAAAATGCTAAAGGTGGGTGGGTGTGCACATTGCATTTGCTTTCCTTTTAAATTTTCTGAAGAATTGTTTTATACAAAAACACACAAATATAAGTCATCTCCTAGTCATCCTGTTTACTTGGTATTTTCAAGCCATTTTTCTACAAAATAAATTACATCAATGTGCAATGAGCAATAGCGTTTTAATTGCAATCTATTTTTTATTAGAGAAAGTGATAAAATATTTACGTAAAATACAGTCTTTCTTCTAGGAGTAGAAAATTCTAAGTCACCCGAATATTTTTGTAACATCTATTAATTTTAATAAGTTATCTAAATAATTCAAATTGCCGTGAGGATAAAGATTTCTAACCTAGATTTTGTGGGCAACCGCAATCGTTTTTGCAATAAGATCCATATTGAATATTTGAAAGTCACTAAAAATATAAATCAAATCCCATTTGGGTTAGTGGTTTTTAGGATATCAACCGGACACCAATTTTATACAAATTGAAAACTACAAACATTCTATTCTTGATTTCTATCAAAAATCTTACTGTAACTCCTAAAATGAAAACTCTATATCAAATATCCAATCTGTTTCATAATCTCGAATCTCAATCATGCTATTTCAAAGCAAACGGTCGAAAGTTATGAAAAGTCAAATATCGATCTCGAGCATTTTTTCCCCTTTGAAATGAAATTGAGTTCTCGTAGCTTGTTTTGCAACCTACATCAAGCCAAAGCCAGTCCATAAGCTCATAGAAGTAGGATAATCCAGCGTATGAAGAACTTCCTAAGAAAGACAAGCCTGACGTAACATCAACAACCCCGTCACCTTTGTATGACATTCATTCACGAGGTGTGTTACTCGCCTGTGTTATTGTTTTTTTAAATGCATTCGCTCGCACTGCACGATCACATGAGTAAGTTTTTGAGTGTTAGAATTTCCATGATTACTACGTAATGTGCAAACAAGTACAGCGCAAACATGATAGCTTCGAGCTAAAACCTCTACCACAGATTAACGTATCTACTCTAACATGTTAGCTGAGTATATAAAGTCCTTAAATCTACGGATAATACATATTATTTACACTCCACCAATGCAATGCAGAGTTTCAAAATGGACAAAAAACATTTCAAGATGCCAAGACGTATGGCTAAACAGCACTAGGAATGGATTGTGCATCTGTTGAATCCTGTATGTTCCTTGCTGATATTGCTGCCCTACTGAACCCTATACGCATAATAAAGCACATTATATATCATCTCTCTTCTTTGGAAGATAGCAGAACGGAGCTCATAAAACTACACAACATGTTCCATGCTATGTCGAGATGTAAATGTATGAATTGAAGAAACCAGTTCTTCCCAGAACATTCTCGCATTATTTCTTAAGCCGTGATTATTATGAAGCTCCGTATGTATTATGTGCCAGGAGCGTCTCGCAATAAACATCATTCCTTGCTGTTTAACATTTCCTTCAACTAGCAGAGGTATTAGCCATCTCCAGAGCACTTTTTTCCTTACACTCTTTAAGACATCAAAAATCCATGGCAGACTCAAGACGAAAGAGCTCGAGAGAGAGAGAGAAAAAAAACTCCCTCTGACTTGCTTGCCAGTTAGCAACAAAAAAATCTCTGCCACATTCGACATTCACATAGATCGGAGAAGCATGCAGATAATGTACATAAATGCATAGCAACGCATTTATACTCGAGATACGTGCATGCACTAACACACGCACTCACCGACTCTGCCAGAGTGCAGACACGCATAAACAAACCATGAGAGACGGACGATATGCATAAAGCCCGAGCTACGTATTATCAACTAGCCCGACAATTTTAAATCCATGCAGAATATGAATCATCTTATGAGTGTTGGATGCTCAATATGCATAATTCTACCTTCTTCTGTATTGAGTGGTGAGTAAAGGGATTCCTTTTTAATGTTGACTAACTTTAAAGCTGAGTGGAGACGGGAGTTTAATAATCTGCATTTCTTCCGATGTTCGATGGAGAATCAAAGAGTTGAAGAAGCTTTTAGAGATAAATAAACATTTTTTACTCTGGCTTCGCACCCTCTTAAAACTCGCTAGTTTCCAAGATCCTGTTTATTATTTTTACAAATCTCTTTGAAACTAAACACAAGCGGTGGCAGTTGAATGGGTCTTATTAAAGAGGTTTTGCTACTAGGATCAGGATTATCCCAAGATTAGTTTTCTATGGTGGACATGGATTACAACTATTACAAGGAATATTATTTAGTAAAGAGTTAAAATTAAAATAGAGTTTCTGGGAATGATCAAAATTGAGACTAAATGTTACTTAATAACTTTTTGTTCCCGTACGTCGGTTACATTTCAACGTCAAATTAATTTTCAATCAAATTGGTTCTCTTCGTTAGCGAAGCAATTTTTGATGGGATAATATTTTTATAACCAATTATTTTATATGGAAATCGTTATTGAGTTTTTGCTACTTTATCTGAGGAACGAAAGTAACAATATTTTTATGCAAGTGTCTATTGACAATTAAGTATCATCTCAAAATTTAATACAGAGCGTTCATTACTGATTGAGAGTTTACCTTAACTTTCAAATTGTGTACCAGAACCTTATTTACCTCATATGCAAAAGTATGTAGAGCTTGGCTTAAAATGGCGATACAACAAATCCTTGTTCCTACTCTAAAGGGGGAAATGATCGATTTTCGCAGTTTTAAATCCCCCGAATCCAGATCTCTTCTTTCATCCTGTACGGAAGGAAATGCACATGCACCACATCGACGTGCACTACAGTGCGTTGCATCGAAACAGAGAGACACAACTCAAGGGTAAGGATTTCGCTTTCGCATAGATTCCTCTGCACAACGCACAGTAAAAACGGAACGGATGTACTTAGGCATAATGGTAACAACAACGTCGCTAAGTAAATGAAGCCAACAATTTTCTCTTGTAGAAAAATCCTATAAATAAATTCGTGACATGGGGAAAAATTGAGTAAAAGAGTTGTAATATGAATGGCTTAAAAGCTTCGTCTATGTGCAGTGGATGAGTTGCCGGTGTCAGTTTCAGTTCTGCATATCCCAAATCCCTTCATGACACGGTACTGGCAGATCCACGTTCAACATATTAAGTTGTCCAAGTCCCACTGTCTCTCCTCCTCAATGTAGAATCGTTTCCATCTCTTTGACGAAAAAGGAGAGGCAGTGCAAGTTTTTGCATGATCCTTTCATCGATATTCGAAATAGGGGTTCTCCACACGGCTCCTAGGCAAATATATGAGGGCATCCAAAACATCTGGAGTATTCTGGAGAGATGGGATCTTTTGATTCTTTCATCCACTAAAAAACCCATGTTTCGAGCATCTACTACCAGTACCACTAGAACTACAAGCTATAACCCTTTCAAATCCTTTGGAGCCAAAGCCAGACTCGGCGACTTTTAGGTTTAAGGTAGCAAAAACGGGTTTTTGCGTACGGATGCTGTGCAATGGATGTTCACGCAAGAAGGGATCCAGGTTTCAAGAGAAAATCTTCCCCCTCGAGTGATCACCTTCATCTTTATCATTCTTTTTATATTTTATATATAGGGATGTAATGTCAGCCCTTTTTGCTCCTTGTATAATAATAACAAGAAGAGCCCCTTCGGCTTTGGCCTTGGTTGCACCTCTTCCTATTAAGCTTCTCAGGAGTAGGAAAAAAGAAATTCACAGCGAACGGTGAAGGTATATATTGTGTATCAACTTCATCCTTAAAAAATAAGTCCCCTTTTACTATCGCTTGTCTTTGTTAACCCCATTGTTCGTAGGGATTGCATATATGGCTTTATTCTTCCTAGATGAGAGAAAGAAGTCTTCCAAGTGCACAGTCATCATCATCGTTAAGACTAGTGAGCGTCTTGGTTTATCCCATGTTAATTTGCAGCCCTTATGATAACTTTGTCTCCATAGGTTAGATTTGAATTAACTATTTCAAGGACACATTCGGACTCTTTATATTAAAAGTCTCCTTTTTATAAGGGATTAGAGATAATATGATGGTGGAGTGGTTTGGTTACCTTCCTTCACCCGACTTTCTGAACTCTAGATTACCATACCAGATTAGATCCCTCCCTTTAGTAAATAGTATCTGTCCAATTTACTAAAAATAGGGAAGGTTTGGGAGAGACTTGGCCATTCGCCCCTCAAAAAGCTACGGTTAGGACTGAAATCAACTATGTTGACCACTTTGAGCAACATTGAGCATTACATAACAACACATGGGGAGTATAAAAAGTATACAAGTAATGTATGAAGACTTGGAGAGAGATAACCAAGCCCTGTGAACAAAGTTTAAGTACCCTATGGGGTCTTTCACAGAGAGTCGTTATGTTGTGTTATGATTCCATCATGTAAGCCAGGGTTAGTAGAAGAAGCTCTACGAGATCATGAAACTATACCAACTCTAGCCAGTTTGTGTAAGTTTCTCTATACAGAAACACAGCAGACACAGACCGCTTGATGTTTTTTAGTGGAATGGCGTATCTGGGCGTGAATTTTTGGGGGTTGACCTAGGTAAGGATTCGTAATGGAAATCCCATATCCTTAGGGATAAATGAAGGCTCTAGTGCCCAGGAAAAGGCTCCCTTCCTCATATGTAGGAGTTCCTTTCCTAAATAAAAAAAAGCATTGTTACAAGACTGATTCACGCCAAAAATAAAAATTCCTCCCTTCATCTCACTTTCTCGACACTGCTCATTTTTATTTCAGACGGGTAGGTACGACACGGTTCACACGAGCAATTTTTTAGCCAAATACTCTCTCTCCACTTCTCAAACAATATTAGAATAAAAATAATTACAATACCTTATAATACCTAGTAAAACTCAAAGTTAAGGATAACCTACCTGTGTCATAATTCACTAATATTAAGTGGGTGTTTTTTCTGTTAAAAAATCTTTCATAATATCATCGAATAAAATGTGAGTTTCCCGTCCACTTGAGTTGAAGACGGATGGAAAATATGTAATACAAAGACAGTCATTCCAAGCTCCAGTATAAGTAGGAACAAGTGTGTATCCCAAACTATGAAGTTAAGCAACTTTGAAGGAATAAACTCGGTTTGAAAATTTTGGCCAACTCATTGGCTTTTGGTTTAAAAGGCTGGCTAATACCAAAGACCAGCTCTTGTCGTAGCTTGAATGACGACAGATGAAAGAGGAAATTACCAATTGTTCGACAATCAATCATCAACTTAGAGAGAACCCTTCAAAAAATTATAAGAATTTAATTTATAAAGATCTTCATTATAAAATTGATGAACCTAACAGCTCGGATAAAGGATTCTTGTTGATAATCCTTAATTTCAACATTACCATTACCACACTGGAAGCCAAAGTGGACTGATTTGTGACCTGGACAAAACGTAAGTTGACTCTCCCCTTTGTACCACATAGGAGCCTTATTATTTAAATACACATGGATTTATGTGAACGTGTTTGAGCTCATGGAATGGTAATTCCTTGGTCCATTTACAATTTAGTCGCTTTACATATACCGACTCACATAATGTTACAGTGGTGTGCACCAGAGCTCAGAGAATTCTTGGCGAGTGGTCACCCTGGACAAATGGGTACATCCGATTTCCATATTTTTTTTGTCTATTCTGCATTTATCGCATAATAATATGGGATACAATAGAACATTGTAAACCGCGGGTTGTCGCACAGCTCACGTAGTTTAGAAGGGATGGTCAGGATTTGTGGTCCATCCTCACAGTTGACAGTTGACTGAACGGAGAAGGAAGGAAACAGTTGACATTTCACAGTCAGTTTCCATGTATTTGTTTTCATCCCTTTTTTGTGCCTCGGATTCATTTATTCAATCTGACTAACCTTTCTCGCCATCTCATTCCTTAACACTTTCCACAGACTTTGTGGGTAGACTGCAGTTTTTTTTTATTGTAAAATAACCATCATGGCATCTTGCACTACCGTCAGTGCGGTGCGACCATTATGAAGCTATTCTTTGGATTTGGACAGCGCAAAATCTTTTAAAACTATTCTTTCTCCGTATTTTCCGCTTCTTCATTATTATCTCAAGGTGAGCAAAGTTCAATGAGTTTCAACGAGTGTTAATGTCATATGTATTAGGCTCTAAAGTTAATAGCTGGATTAGGATTTTAACATGCCTTCCTGTTGTTTCATCTTCTCAAAACTCTGCTACTGTAAGGTTACGTTGTTCATGTATGCCAGAATTGCTGCAAGTTAAACGAGATTAGCATTCTAAAATCATATCATAGTACTATTGCTGTTGCTATACAGTGCGGATAGAACAACTCATATAGCTTTCATTCCAGGTGCATCACGGACTCCTAATAATGCTAATGTGAATTTAAACTCATTTTGGTCTCATATTTCACAACAATCATTAGCAAAGTGTGTGTGGATTCTCTGGCTGCATACTAACAAGAGATCTAATTACATCACTTGGTAAGTCAATAGAAAAATCTTAATGCTTATTTATTATTAGGGAGGTTTCGACAAAGTAAAAAAACATTCTGATTGTGGATTGTGACTGTAGCTCAAAATTTCCTAACGAAAAGTTCAATCTAAATTGAAAACTAAAATTTTGAAACTCCGTCTCTATTGTCTTGCACTGTAAAATTTAAATTGTCATAATTTTTTCCCGGAAATTTGCTATAAAAATTGTTTTTAGATAATATATGAGTCATCACGAGAAAACACGGGAGCGAAACCTCAGTCTGGTACAGTTGAAGATTGTGACTGCGAAAGTAGAGTCAAAATCATGTTTTTTACTCTCTCGAAACCTCCCTATTATCTCAGCTTATAATCCTTATTTCTGGAACTTTACTTCTTTCTATTATTACTAGCTTCTTAAGTATGTGCAGAATGACTCCTTGGTACTGATGAAGATATTGATATTCCTTGAGCCTAGATATGAATGTAAATGCTATAAAAGTGAGTCAAACTCGTATCTTATCACTAATAGAGTATTAGCCAGGGTAAGAGATACCCCCAAAGATGATACAATTTGACCAAGGATTAGTGACAAGTGACAGATGTTGTATTTGCTGAGTAAAGGAATGCCTTGTTAATAAGGGTCTTCTTATTTAGTGGCTTGTCTATTAGTGCATAGAGTCGTGGTGGTTTGTTAGTTGGAGCAGATATTGGTGATGATGATGGTCTTGGTGGTGGTGCAATTGCACCACTTAAATAACAAAGCCAGTTGTGAACAGAAGATACGAGGACTATAGTTTATTATAGCGAAGTATTGCTTATGTGTGCCTTGACCCTGAGTATTTTGTGTAAATATCCGAAGAAACGCAACCCAACAAACCAACCCCTCGTTCATCCTTTAGACCATTTCCCCTCGACGCATTTCCAGTCCACTAAGGTTTCCTTCCAACTATTCAACCATGTATATAAATATATGTACCCTAGACATGCTTCCTATGCAGAATGTAGTGTAAAAAGCATTGGGCTAGATATAAGCAAGGCTTATAAAAGGTTTGAATTCGTATTTAGGAAAAGCACTGCTTGATGTATCCATAGATAGTGCGTAGACTGACGCACACAACTCAAGTAAATCTCAATGTTATATCATTATATTTTGGGGTTGAGTCAGAAGAAGTGGTGCACTTTCTGCAGCATTCAATTTATTTATCCCAAGCCTCGTTAGATCTGCTGAATGTTGAAAGTTGAACATATGAACATTTTAAGGATAAACAACAGCTCCTTCCTAATGGCAAATGAACTCAAGATCAAGCTACAACGAGCTCCTTCAGCTTATCAACCCTTGCCTACATATTACGAAAAGATGGGTCAACTAGAGGACACATGCATTAATTTTTTTGGCTGTGGTCATAAGTCATATTATTAGCTTAATAGCAAAGTAAGAGGGGGTAAAGTCCATATAAGAATATGTACTTTGCCCTTACTCTCTTAATTGTATATAGTTAGTCTGGAGATTATAAATATCAAGTTGAGCAGATAAGCTAGTTTTCAATATTTTGCTTGTCTCCTCTGGATTCGTCAATTCAGAATAAGAACGTTTCTCATTTTAAGTTAAAAAAAAGTTTCCTAACGTCTCCTTAAGGCTTTCGGCTAATCCACTTCTGAAGAAAAAAAAATGAGACCACGTCAGTATTCTCAGTATTATATTTACATTCTTTTGCTTATGTTAGAAGAGTACCTTTTAAATATTGGATATTAGCTTTTCCCTGACCTGAGGGTCTGCAATTGTGAACCAGTATAGTTAGTAGTATTCAATGTGCAGAGGTTTTTCAGAATATCCAGGACAATCCGCATGCATGCAAAGGACTTTGTTATTTGAATGGTTATAACTTTGAAAGAGTGTGTAGGTGCAGTAGAACTAGTTAAAAGGAGATTATTGTTCTCTCATGTTTTGTTATATTATAATAACAGGGCATGAAGGCTTTGCTACTATAAGACTATAAGTCTAAGGACGAGTGATAATGCACAGGCGAAAAAGGGTCTTTTGTGGAAGAAACGGCAAGAAATTTGAGCAGATTAGTGAAAAAAGGTTGTGACCTCCCGGGTACTGTCGAAGGGTTTGCATTGCATTTTTGGGACGAAGCGAAGGTTAGCATTGGCATGGGCCTTTTTATTTTCCACGGATGGCATACAGGGTGCCTCACCTTTTTAAATTCATACAAGTACTCTGCTGAAGGCATCATGCATCATGAGACAGGATTCGAACCTATTTAAGGAAAAGTGCGTGAAGGGGGAGATTTTCGCATGTTGGAACACCCCGTATTGTTCCTTCATGGATTCTGGAGTATAATAGAAAAATAACTTGGTTTGAGCTATATGCTGTGAATGGGATGCACATCCCAGTGGAAACCTAATATAAAACTGACTTCCCCTCTAAAGGTTGCATGGATTGCACTTGGACTTGACACTGTCTGACTGAGGCTGTGCTTCTAAAGTTCTACTACATTGCATCCCAAGGCATTTGAGTATGGATATAACTGTAGGGGAAATCTTTGTACTACCCACCAATACCACGTCATGGTAAATAATATCCAGTCGTAGTAGTAGAGTACAGACTGAACGAGGCTTAACAACGGAAAACATGGCTGGGTGTTATTCCTCCTATTTCACCAGTTCCTACAGTATCCCAAACTTACTTAAAACTACTAACTACCACTACTAGTGAAAAATATCTATCAAAACAATAATTCCGAACCCCAAGAAACTTACTTGCCCACTAAACATTTCCTTCTAATTTACAAATCGCAACTATTTGACAAAAAAAATTCCCACATCATCCTCAGTTCCATTCCAGCACTCCAGCAGTACTGTGCATTGCAGATTGCATTTCCAGCCCTATCCCACCTATCTGTTGGGAAGTAGTCAAAATCCTTGCTATTATTTCCCTTCCTATCATTCTTAACCCTCCACTAAGTTTTCAAAATCATCGCTCTCATACAGAGCTTGCAAAAAAGTTAACATAAACGCTCGACGGATATCCGACTGATTGTGAATCTGTAGTTTCAAGTTAATATGCTGAGAATAAAGGATTTCAATCAAATGTCATCAAGGACTCAATCGTTCATTTTTTCACATCTGTATCGTATCGATTCCCTAAGAAACTGATAAAACAATAAGTCTGATTAACTTTAAATAAATTCGAAAAACCAGTGGTGTGGATTAAGGATCTAGATTTACCAACTGTGTTCACCTTCTATTACCACGTTTGGATGCAGTCATATTCATGTCTCGTTGCAAAAGCCAATCTCAAGTTCTACTTCCTCGTATATTACTTTTGAACTTATCGGATAGAAAGACATGAAATCGGATGTTAAGAGGACTAGATTGAGGAGTCGTATTGTACCCCACAATTCGTAATTTGTGTGCATTTCTTGTATGAAATTGAAATTGAGTGAAGCGTATGAAAAAGTGACTGACAACTCAGGGAGTTTACAAGACTTACGGTTAGAAGCCAAATGTGCTAACCTTGAGAATCTCATAATATATTATTTTCCATACGCTAAATAATCATCCCACTATGCACTAACTGTTAAAGAAGACATTTATTCTGGTCCACTGTGTACAGAACGGATGTATATCATTTAGGAAAAATTGCTTCTACCAAATCCAATTCCCTACCCATCGATTGAAGCCACAACATTCAACATGTTCATCAACGGGTAAATTATTTGCATGTATTTTTTTAATCAGTAGTTACCATTGGGAATTGAGTTTGTGATGAATTAAAATTTCAAGAAGTTAATTTTATTTTATAGCAAGAAAATCCTTGAAATTTTAAATTAAATTGAAACTCTACTAGGGCTAATCCGAAGGTTACGAAAGGGTGGGGTTGTTAACATCCTATATGAAATAGTTATGAAGGTGACCATGAAATGCACGCAATGCAATAGAGAAAAAATACCCCTCCGTCCATGCGTTTTGTAAATAATAAAAATAATACCCTCATTTCTCATCATGAGCTTGTGAGTTAGATCGATGAGGTTTGGGAAAAGGCGGAATCTGAAATCTAAATGCAATGAAGGATGTACATGCTACCTTAAGAGTTGGTAATTACTAAAAGTGTAGAATCAATAAGTCCCCCTGATTTCTCGACTCTCTCCACTTCCACCACCGAACTACCACGTCCATTTTCTCCTCTGTGCAGAAGAGGGTTGATTTTGTTAGTTTGAACATTGGTTTTTCTACAATTCGATTACACCACCAAAGGAGACAGTATTTGGAAAGAGGCAGGGAAAGTGCATTATGGATCTTGAGGAGAAAGGAAGGTGGGAGGAGTGCAAAAATTTCGATGGAAGTATTTGGCATTCGGTCGTGGCAAGAAGGGTAGGGAGGGGTTCACATCCCGTCAACTTCGTCGACGCTTTACGAGGGTGGAAAAAAGAAATGGCAGGAAGGAAGCTTTGGAGCATTTCCACGCATTTTCGTACTCTCTCTCTCTCTGACTCTCTCACCCGTAGTAGCAAAATCTATACTCGACTGGATCTTTTGACTTAGCAGACGCACCGCAGATACCTTCCAGCTATGTTTATATGCATTTGCACAAGTATACAAGTTTCCAAGGTAGTGAGTTGTCTTGGTGGCATAGTGTTACATAATGCGATAGCTAGTGCCTCTACGTCTCGAGACATACATGAAATGAGAAGGTTTGAAGCTAGCAAGGTTGAATTCGTTTTGAGTTGAAGGTAGTAACGGCAGTAGGGTTGGATTGTATTGCGGTATTACAGCTTTTTGGGCTTGCAGTTTGCTCAGCCAACTCTCTCTCTCTCTGATGTTGTGCCAACCACGGAGGCAAAGGCTTGGAAGTTTGATGCAGTGATAGGGGTAAATAGTATAGGGCACGCATTGTGCGTAGAAAATGGCCAGAGTATTGCATTAGATGGAACATGGCAATGGACTTGAAACGTGGTTTCCTGATGCAAGAGAGAGAGAAAAATAATCAATATCAAGTTCAGTAAGTTTGCGTTCTGGATAGATCCTCTGGAGAGAGAGAGAGAAGGGAAGAAACTTTACACGAGACTCTGGAACTCTGGACAAGCAATATGGCAATGTTTTCAGATTTCAGACCAATGTTCAATGCCATCATCAACAGGATCATCGCGTAATGTGCTGAGAAGGAGGACAGAGGACAGAGATTGAGAAACATTCAACTTGAATCCAATTTGTTGTATGGGATGATAATATTATTATTTGTGTGCATAATAATAATAGTTATTATTATTATTATATTATATTATATGGATCAGTGACTTGGATATATTATTTTGTATTCAAAGAGTTGCATTTGAGACCGAGAGACTGTTGCTTTAATGTAAAACAATATCCGTAGTTAGGTACATTTATAGAATATATACTGGAAGTCCAGATCAAATGTCAAGTTTTGGAGGAGTCAAAGTCAAGAGTTTAAAAGTATGCCTGCCAATGAATATTTTTCGTTGGCAGGATATTTAATCTTGATATTCACTATTCACTATCCTAATTTAATTTGTGAAGATTTTTGAATTATGCATACTGAATTCGAAACTGGAGTATGTGGAAAGGGACTAAATATTAAATGGAAATAAGTAGAATGGACAGAAGAGATTCGAGAGGAACTTATGCCATGGCACGGATAATGGACTTGTGTGTAAATTGTGTGTGTGTATTTTAAAATTTCATGAATTTATCAATGCACGATTTTATTGGTATGACTAGGTGTTTTAAGCGTTGGTCTAAAAAAACCGTTTTTAAATACTAGTACTTGTTGAATGATAAGTAATTAATGTAAACCTTTTTATTACAGGACAAGTGAAGAAATGGGTTCTAACATCCAGCAGTACTGTCTTCGATGGAATAACCACCGATCCAACCTCCTGCTCGTCTTCGAACACCTTTTTCAGACTGAGTCTTTCACAGACGTGACGTTAGCGTGTGATGGGTTGTCAATCAAATGTCATAAGATGGTCTTAGCAGCTTGCTCCTCGTATTTCCAGCAGCTATTCATGGAGAATGACTGTCGTCACCCAATAGTGATATTGAAGGATATCCGATTCTCGGAAATCAAGGCGATTTTGGAGTATATGTACAAAGGAGAAGTTAATGTGGCCCAAGATCAGTTAGCTGGGCTTCTTAAGGCAGCAGAGACCCTAAAAGTCAAAGGGTTAGTTGAAGACAACCAAAGTGTTTCTGGGACACCGACCCCAACCCCACCAAATCAGAGTCCTTATCCTCCACCCCCTCCAGTTACCACCTCAGGTGGGGCAGAGTACCACTCAACCTCTTCTACTTCTTATCCAAAAACAAATTCAAACAATTCCAACTCGTCTACTAAATTCATTCCAAATGACTCTGTCTATGACTCTCCGTACAATGCGAGCAGCTTTCCAGACAAAAACTCAATTCCATTTCATCTCTGGCCGTCCAACAAGATCCCTTCTTCACCGTCACCAAAGCATAGCCTGGGAAGTAACAACTACGACAATTCGCAAAATGAACCCGTTCCTTTGAAAAAGAAGAAATTCCTTGGGACTAACAAAGACACTCCGATTTTGAGAACCGTCCTGGGTCACACGTCCCTGCAACATAATGCCATCGACTCCCAGCCTCCGAGCCATTACCAACATCAACCTCAACCGAACCAGATCCCAACCCCTCCTCATAAAACACTCCATATGCCAATCACATCAAACGGACCTATCGAACTAAATGATAAGGTAAGCCTCAGTCTGTCGCCTTCTTAACGCTGAGGATAATTGGAAGGCGGTTTCGTAGAAATTAATACACATTAAAGTAGCAGCAGGCTGCAGCTGTATTGTCCCAAATGAGTAAATAAATGATTCTTTGGAATATTTGCAGGTGAGACCTGAGTCTCCGGATCATTTTGTAGACGATTCTGGCCGAAGTGTTGATAGTGATAAGGTAAGTAGGAAATCATTCATAAATGGTGTCACTTACCTATACATATACGCTTTTAGGCATGTTCTATTTCACCAATAATCCCTGTATTGTATGCGTCCCCTTTGAATGTAAATTTTAACTTGACTTTCATACATTCTCTTATCTTATTTAGATACATGAGGAAAATTCTTCTTTCTCTATCGAATCAGAAGATAAGCTGGGTAAGGACAAAAAATATATTAAGAATCTGCTATACCATCCCTTTGTGCAACGGTTCCTTAACGAAGGATTATTCCAGAGTTAATGTTGACACAGGTTGAGGATGAATTTGACCGTAGGCTTAAAAATGATTCAAAAAATTATTTCAGGGGGAGGAATTTCAACTTATGTTCCAACTCAAAAACCAGAGTGGAAAAGATACAAGCAGTATACACGAAATGACATCATGGCTGCAATCGATGCAGTAAGGGCTGGTATGAGTGCTTTACAAGCAGCACGGAAATATGGCGTACCCTCAAGGACCTTGTATGACAAAGTGAAAAAGCTTGGAATAACAACGAACCGACCTTACAGAAAAGGGAGTTTCCCAATGTCACCTTACCAAGGATTGAACATGAAGGCAGAAGACGCATCAATCAGCTACAGTCCTGAAGAGCACCCGCTGGACATCTCGGGAACAGGGAATGGAAACGGTAGTCTTGGAGGGAATGGCATCGAAATAGATAGTGACAAGATGGACTCTGACGCAGGATGTAGTGTAAAACAAGAGCATAGTCCACCGTTAGAAGATGACAAAGATGATTCGAATCATATTCACGAAGAGCATAATGAGAATGGCTCTGAGGTATGCAGTAGTAATTCTCCAAGGGATAGAGAACCTTCCGAAACTGAGGAAATGAGATCAGCCTCTGAATGACTAGCAGTTAAAAAATACACTCCCACTCTCAATGTATATTAAAAATACGAAACAACTTGATCATCAAACCAACTCAACGACAATTTATCAATCTGCTTCTCCTTGAAAAGTACCATTTCAAAGTGCCTTAGGTATGTACTTTTTTAATAGCGACGAAGGAAAGACCAAAAGTCAGAACTTGATTCGTAACATTGACTCCAATCAATCAAACAGAACTTCAGCTAGACTTTCCCAGACGATGAAAAATATTTACGTGCTTTCTTGCATGAGATAAGAAAGCTTGAAGAAGCAGGTGCTAAGTTCCTAATCTGAAAATAATGATACAGTTGAGTTTGAAAGACTGAAATTCTCGTGTTGTTTCGGGGAGTGTATTATCCATGAAAATTCTTCAAATTTTATATTTTCTCAGAGCTGCCATTCTTACATATTTTTGGTTCGTCGTCTCTTGGTGTAATACTATTGTGTCCAGTACTGTCATATTATTTTCATGTAAGTCGTTTCACCTCTTGTTAATTCTTCTATGAGAAGACTACCTTGTTACGATTATGACCTCAACCTACATAGTTATCATAATACCACATAGTGAATTTCTCAAAGGTTAAAAGGAATTTAAGATTATGCTAACTCGCAGAATATATTTCTTTGGGAACTCACACTGTAATAATGGGATTTCCAATGTCATATACTGCAAGGCATACAATGACTGAAAGCCGAGCAGTTTATGTACAAATCCTTAGAAAGAAAGTCTAAATAATCATCAAATGATTTAGATAACGTGCAATATCTTAATCTTGCTTCCGTAAGACACGTAAAAGTAATATTGCCGTAACCACCGTGTTGTGTTCATAGACAAACATGTGTTCATAAATAGTCCCATGGGTAAATGGAGCTATTCGTAACCGATGGACTGATTTTTTTAATCTTTAAGTTCAAATCCAAATTTGCCATAGCTATAAGTATAGAAGATACAGATATAAATCCACCATTGTAAATATAGGGAGTAAGACTGTATAGGTAGGGAACTCAGGGAAGGTCTGGATTGGCTCAAAGAGATTAATTATGGAACATAGGATCAGCTTCCGATTATTTTTTCAATAAAAAGCTATCGGGGCTCCTAGAGTTTATCCACAATTCTGTGCCATCCAGATGAACATAGTTTTGGAAATATATTCCCAATAGAATCAGGTTAGTTTAATTTTATCAGAAGATGTCAAAAATAATATGCAGGATCTGCGAGACACGAAATAAGCAACCTTTAAGACTGATTTGCCACACCACACGTGGGCCTAATATTACAAAGTTAAGAAATCACATTATTTATTTCAATAATAATCTCATTTTTCTATTCTATTCTTCAATTAATCTAAACATTTTGTATGCAATTTCCTCAAATTTAGTGGATTCATTGAACCCTTATATTTCCCGTTAGGTTAGCTTTATTGTGTTATTTGTTGCCAAAATGCACTCTGGAATACAATACACTCACCGAAAATTAAAACAAAAATTAGATCTTCAAATTGTAAAGAATTCCAAATATTTTAAAAATTCCCAATTCAATACTCAATGTGTAGCAAGCAGTTTTCGATTTGTATGCAAAAAGTATATTTTAATTATGGCTTCGAGCCAATTTCTAAAGTAAAACTTTGGTTACCCACAAATTCAAATTGGAAGACCCAATTTTTTGTCTGTTAGGTAGACATGTTCAAGAGCCGAATATTTTGGTCAAGGGCAAAAGTAGGAAATGAATTACATTTTCTAATCAGAATTCAAGACTGACGTTGGCAAAGGCAAATCAGCTAATAGGAATGAAGACCCATTTTCATCTTCCCTAAAAAATCCAAGTACTCTCCATTTTTGTATTTCATACCGAAAGGACAGTTAAGTCTGATAGTTAAGATAGTAACTTTAATATACGTAACTTGAAGTGTTCAAAAATGGGTTCATAGTGTTCGACTGCGACACGATGTGTATAAGACTGTGTCAAGATTTAAGAAACCAAAAAATAATATGTGGGGTCCACCGTCAATGTGTTCATTCAAGCGTGTAAAGGCTTCAAAACTGAATATTATTATACGTAATCTAAAATATTAGTTAGCTTTCCATGTAAAACTACAATTTAAATTTAAGGACTCGAGCATTACAGAAAGTAATAACTCTCCCAAGTACAATCCTCTCTATAAATGTATTTTCAAAAACTTGTTTCCTTTCCATGCAAAATCACAAAAGAGGAATAGAGAAAGCAAAAGAGTGAAATTATAGTATTTTTTCAAAATTATGACCCACTCGATAATAGCATCTGGCTCAATGAATTGATGAAATTTTTAAATAAGAATTTTAATTGTTTAAATTTAAATCAGTCAAGTCGAGGCTGTATTTTTGGATGAGCTATCTACTAGACATAGCAATACAATAAGATGAGCTGGTCGATCGAAGATCTGTTGTTAAAAGTTTTCGTATTGAATATACTGGCAAAATATGTTCCCAGCTAGTGCTAGTGTAAAGCTCAGGTAACTAATTAATTAATTAGTTAAGGAATACTTTATAAGAACAGTTAGGCATTTTGAAGAAGAGTTTAGTTGTGTCGCATTTGTATTAGAATGCACGATGCATAATATGAAACAAGAAGGACAGATAAGACCGTATGTCCGATTCTCCAAAATGATGCCTAATAATTTGTTCGAGCTTTACCAATGTGTACAGCATCTGTGTCTGAGAATGTCACATGTAAAAAGTTAGGATGAATGGGAGGAGGAATGTATTTTACAAATAACTTATCACATAAATATTAAAACTCTTTAAAAATTAGCTAAATATTTAGATTATAAAAACTGTTCAATGGAACTACGAGTAGATAAGGCTGACGTAGTAAATTAAGCAAGTGCTATTCCACCATATGCATCACACGGATCAAGCAGGGAGCTACGAAATTTAGTTCTAGAAAGACTAGAAACCCAATAGTAATATTGTGGTATGTCATTGTTGAAAATTTGGTTGCAATATTATTATCAGTAATTTATCACATCACCCTCCTGGAAAGGGGGCCATCACAGTATAATACGTAACGAAGGAGTTCAACGGAATTCGGGTCATTTTCATAAGACGTAATGCAATCAATCACAATTAACTCTTCTAGAATCTAAAATCTAGTTTGTATTTGTAATAGTGCTAAAAGTACATAAGTTAATAGTAAAAAACACAAAAATCATCTACAGTGCTTTGGAATGGTGGTTCGTGTGCAAGTGTTTCTTCTAAGAAATAAAATCTGTTGTGTATCATCCCTGTACATAGTGAATTGGTAATTTAATATCTAGATCATAAGAGCATCAAGACAAATGATTAACAAATCTTACCGTTGTAAAGATTAGGAAAGATATCATTTTGATTGATTCAAGAGGTTCCCGGTGGTTCGATTAAATCAAAACGAGCTCATGAAAAGTGGCTCCACGGCTCCATGAAGGTTTTAAAATTACGCGAGTAGTTGACAAGAATTTATTGAATGGTGTTATCTGTAGCCAATGATGAGTAACCTCGTAGGTTGTTATTTTGTTACTTATAAATATATGTTCTTAAACTCCTAATTATTGAAATTATTCTTTGTTTAGATCAATCTTGAAATTAAGTTATGATTAGTTTATTAAGCATAAATTCACGGTTGTATATTATGATAAGTTTGTATCAATTTTTTATTTAACCTTAAGTCTCCCCATTGTAATTATTATTTTCCGTTGTAAATCTCCTTTTTATGTTCAAACCATTTACTACCGAAGACTGGCAAAAGGCTGCAGGGATTTTACAAAGAACTGAGTCTAGCAGACACAACAGCTCTACCTCAACAGAGAACTAATCTAAGTATGAATACGTTAATTAATCGAAAGATTGTCGTATCATAAAGTAGTTAATTATCTATTATTGTGTATTTTAAATTTTTATCTTGTTAGATAAATAGCTATTTTATTGAGAAAACGAGGTTCAGACAGATAGAAAAACTCAAGACTGAATTTTCACAGAAAAGATAAACGGATTTAAATAATTGTCTCCGTATTTACTTCTTTTTTTGAGAATAATACATGAAGAATAATGTTTACTTGAAAACAGACAGAAGCTTTCGAACAGACTTATCACTTTTCTTGTGGCTAACAATTTACAAACATTGTTGACCCACCCCAACAGTGGCTCCATATTCATATCAGACTGATCATAAATTATATTTCATCTACGTCGTTTGATAATCAATCAATGCTCTTCTAAATTCATTTTTCGTACTTCTTTAATCTTTAGGACTATTTTGTCCTTTGATTAGTCTTTCCTTATTTCATGTCTCATGTCCTTACGTTCTTCTTGAGTTTAAATAATTCATAAAGTCATTACAACACCCCTTTATAACTGTATATTTTGATTGATACCCTAGTAAACATTTCTGATTAAATGAATTTAGTAGACAGTCAAGAGTATTTGTATACTGGAACAAAAACTTATCAAATCTTGGTTTAAGCTTCGAATAGTTTTTTTCTCTCAGGATTCTATGAAGATAAGAGTAATATTTGTAGATGTGTGATACGAGAAAACATTCCATGTAAAATATTGCCTCGAACATCCAGCCTGCTTTAGCGTTTTTAAAAACCACGTAAATAAATCCTATCGTCATTTGCTGCAATTGATGTGGTATTTCCAAGAATAAATTATTTAGCGGGTATGAGCATATTGCTAGAATGCTTGTAATGTCAGTCAGTGTGTCTCACATATTAAGTAGAAGTGATTTATTCATTATTTTTGTTTAGTTGTAGTTTTTAAATACACCCAAATTCATCAGACAAATACGGTAGGATATTTTTTGCGTTACCTCGAGTGACGGCTCCCGAGCGACATGGTAGGCTGTTTATTTTTTTTAAATTTTCTATATTAGGTTTAGGCATTGAATCTAGTTGTAGTTGTATTAAATGTTATTAGTCAGATAGTCAGATTGACAAGTGAGATTATGCAGTAATTCAACATGATTGTCCATCTGTTCGTTAATGGCAGGATGGTAGACATTTATAATGGTCCACGGTTTCAAACAATTAAATTCATATCTTGAACGACAACTACTCGTCGTCACATTGACACACCTGGGCCAACGGTGGAAAGTAGCAGTTGATGGTAAGTTGTGACATTAGACAGATTTCATATTAGCGGTATAGAGGGAATGCTTGATTCCGAAGGTGTGCGACGGAGCTGGAGATTGATTGATCTGGTAAACAATAAATTCAACCATTAATTCAGACATCTTCATCATATGGCTGATTCCTTCTTATATGAATAAGCTCATACCTTTTCTGGAGAATGAGCTCCAGGTCCTGGCTTCTTCGTGTCATCACTTGGGAGTTGAGTTCGAACACTGAGAGAATAGCTTGGAGCCTTGAGTTTCATAGCATTCAGATTGCTGGATTCATACTTTCCAGGACCTGGATTTGACCTCCGAGAATCAGCGACATCTTTACCCCTCCCAGCGATTGTGTACGCTGGAGCCTTTTTCTTGGTACCTTCCGGACAGTTGCCCAATACACATGGGACATTGTAAACATTTGGAGCTACAGAACAAAAATTGATCGATTATTTTACATTGCATAAACATGTTGATTGATTGATCGGCTTATGATTCTCGATTTACCTGGTGTATTGTTCTTGATTTCATTCTTGGGCTTAAGGCCAAAGCTATATTTTGGAGAATGGTCCAACATTTTCTTCTCGGCTTTCTCAGGACAATAAGCTCCTGGAGCAGGGGTCACAAATGATTTAGGCTCCGCATGTCGATAATGGAGTGAAGCTGAGGGTGCCGAAGATTTACCTGGATTAAAAATGAACAAAAACTAAGCATATTTTAACTGCTCATTACATTTCGGTCATAGCCTATACACAATAATCTCATCTAACTAAAAGGCAGACCAGGACATCAAAACTGACCATAACTAAATTCAAATAGTACACGAACATGTCCGTATTGAATCTATCTAGCAATGAATTCACAATTACCTTTATTGTTTACACCCATGACGTTATAAGTACCAGGACCAGGACCAGCATAATCTGTCGTATCCCCATGACTATGATCCGTATTAATAGAAGATTGGCAATATTAAAAGAATTTCCCATTTGTCGTATCAGAGCCGTTCCAAACAGCGCCATAGATGAGGGAGTAAAGGCAATAGTCAAGATAAAAGCAAAATATTAATAGTCCTGTTAGTGTTCAATTATTCAAACAGAAAGTTATTAA
This sequence comes from Agrenia bidenticulata, assembly GCA_034694785.1. Lineage (NCBI taxonomy): Eukaryota > Metazoa > Arthropoda > Collembola > Entomobryomorpha > Isotomidae > Agrenia > Agrenia bidenticulata. The sequence continues at coordinate 44,549 of JAQFYM010000291.1, forward strand.
GCGTTGAAAATAGTTTTCATCTTAATTACCGATTCCCAAATGTAAAGCACGGTGAAATACTTTTTCCTGAGACGTATGGCTTTCTTCCTATATATCCGATGGTACTATTAATATAATTCCTTAACTATTTTTCTGCAAATGCTGTAAGCAAAGATGTATTGTTGTTTCTAGGAATTCGTTCGACAGCGTTCATTTGTGTAACAACTGAACGGACTACGAATTTGGGTAAATTAAAAAAAATATATAGATAAAACACAAATCAATTTTTATTTTACATCAAATCCATCTGTTATTCAAGCAGAAGAATATTTTGCATATGAGCAGAAAGAAGCAGTACGCCATTAAAGTGTATAATGATAGCACTAATCTCCCGATTAGTGCTACCTTACCTATCATACTTGGCAAAGTAACCCATGCAGGTCCTGGACCTATAGAAAATCAACATAAGAATTAATTCTAGCAACTTTGCATAATAATAACTAGTCTGGTAACATGTGGGACACATATTTTTTTAATTGCATACCACTAAACTCCGCTGCAATCGGTCCTCTTCGTTTCGTTGGAGTCCAAGGTCTTTGAGTAATACCACCCATCTCTGAAAATAAAATAAAAATTGATTTAATACAAAGCCATTTATCCATGAAACATTTTCGTTTTCGTTAAAACGACTATTGAACTTTTTTAAATTATTTTTTTACAGCAGCGACGCTAAAAATATTTTCTGCGACTTGACAAATGGGTTTATAATTAAATTAAAATCAATAGCAATAATCCAATATTAGTATTATTACATTGACTGCTAGATTTAGATTAAATTATTTTGCATAGATTTGCAAAGATACAAAAACGGACTTTCTTTAGTTTGTTTCAAATCTCTCAAATTCTAACAAAATCATTCTGAAAACTTAGAAACAATAAGTCTAATTGAAAAAACTTATGCTCGCCTTCATTAGTATTTAAATTGCTTTGCTTTGAATTCAAATAAACTGTGCTACTAGAAACTAATGAGATATTCCATTTCAATTATATTTAAAATAAAAAACTAGTAGTTCTTATTTATCCATCCTTATTTATGAAACATCTAGTATCGTGGTGAGGTAACTGTCAACTTTAAATCTAGGAATGTGTTAGCACTATACAAATAGTCGGCTTTTATTCGCACGATCATCATAATAATATTTACACTTGATTCCAAAATCAGCTCTGTGCATTCGTGACTGCATTCTATATTACATATCTATGAACATCTGGGCATCTGATTGCATTTTTGAAATGATTTAGTGCATGAAAAATGAATTAGTGAACAGAAAGAAAAAGACATTACACATTACCACTCATAATGACGATCAACCTATGACCTAAAGAGGACAAAGCAGAAAGGATACGTTACACACGGAGTGTGTAGGCGTAGGGATTTATATGGAGAGCAGATATCCTCTTAGTTATTACTGTCTTGTAATCACACACTGGTGTTACCAGATTCAATTCCCATTAGAGGCCATAATAATGTACGATGAAATGGTCCTCTCTATATGGCACTATTCACAGGGTCAACCTTCCTCTTTAAGAAAGACCAACCAAGGTCAAAGGTCTCTGAGGTCGTGAAGGAAAAATAAACCTTACACTCTCATTCCACTAATAAGACGGTCAGGAAGGATGTTATCCACTTTTACTATTTCCCAATCTTAAGGTGGCTCACATTTAAAATAATTTATTCGACAGGATAGACCATAATGTTAAAGAAATTCTAGACACGCTAGTTCACTCTTGGTCCGTATTATTCTTTTAAACAATTTTATTTAACAGATACCCAAGTTTTGTAAATCTTGGATCCTGTAAGATTAAAAAAGAAGGATATATTTTGTTTGTGTATAATTTTTCAAGATTTTATACACCCATCATCCACCAGTAAATCCCATTGTATTAAAATGCAATTACTCCTTGCAAACTAAGTGCATCCCCTTCCACTAAATCAATGTCCGTGGTAATTACAAAGATTGATTTCCAACTCGAAAGCTCACATTCAGCCCTTTGGTGAACAGGACACGGGGGAAACAAATTATTAATCTTATTTGTAAAGATCAAAATTCACTTCCACTACTTCCAACTTTGTCTGTATTATTTCATTCTTATATATGGGCATCTGGTTTTGTGTCTTGTCTGCGGATTCACAATACAAATCAAGACAAAGCTGCTGTAGCCATTTGTCAAAATGAAAACTGAAACACTCAAGGTCTTCTCTCAATTTCTTGCTAACCTGGGATATTATTGTATTCAAATAAGACACAACTCACACGTCCAACACACCTGGCCTTAAGTAGTAATAAAGACTGTAAATCTCTGTGCTAACTGTCCACGTCCACGTCAACGAAACAATTTAATTTTACACGAAACAGCCCTTCATAAACTATAGACTGTTTCAAGTTTCAACAAACGACGAGGAAATTAAATTAGCAACAATGAGCTCCTCCGAGTAGAAAAACATATTAAATAACCGTCACTTGTCTCAAGGTGGTAATGGATCAAATACACCGACTTTTAAAGTAATATTTTCCCAATATCACATTTCCCTCAGTCTTCTCCTCAACAAACAATACCGATTACATACTATGAAAGACACCTTACAAAAAGAGATTTCTTCACAGAAGGTGAAATATAATTCACGATTTATTACTCAAATTTTTAAGCCTAAAGGAATAGAGTTAGCCACAGCTAAATCAAAACCTGTACTAAGAAATCACTGTGAATAAAAGAACGGGAAATGAATGCATGGTTCCTCCTGCTTCAATCAAGAGTGGTAATATCTTAGCTCTAAGGTATGGAATTTTATTAGGAAAACGTGTGGAAGGAAGCAAGTAAATCAACGTGTATGGTAGAGGAATGACGGTAATTTGCTATCGAGGGTAATCGACCGAACCGAATTCCTTTGCACAGATTACCCGGAGGTTTCTTTTGCACTAGCCCTTTGGGTACCGGTCACTGCCTGGTACAGCTAGGTTAGCCTATAATGATAACAAAAACTCACTCCAACTTTCTCCAGATAAGATTTGTTAATACATCAATGCATCAAAATCCTTTGCAATTTCACCTCAACTCCATTACAATGACAGTACAGCCTGAACCCCTTATACGGTCATGCCAACCTCTTGGGAATTCTGGACATAGCAAATTACATACAAAAAGGAGACTTACAGAGTAAACTATATTGACAGTTCGTTACACATCCTCGATTTAAAAAAAAAAACTGACGGTACGAGTGAGAATAGAGAACGATTAATTGTAAAGGGATGATAACAAGGTTTGGCTGTACTTAAGTACCGAAACAGCTATGAGATATAATTTAGGCTTAGACTGCTGCTGGCATGAAACCTCCTTAGATTTATAATCAATATAGAATCGCCGCTTTTTACTTCGAATGGGAATACTATACAGGAAAGCCATTCGCGTGTGCTAATGCATTTAGTGTTTTTTCTCCTAATGCAAATAGCCAAATGTATTAGTCTGACAATTAATAATTGCTAACGATGAGGTCTTATTGTTTAAACCAACTTCCATCTTGTTTTTCAGCTAATTTAACAGCCTTTTTGCATAGAGGGGGGAAAAGTTTCCAAAGGAAAGTTTCTACGTTTTTGCGTACAAAAAGGCATGCAGTAATGATATGGAGTGATGATAAGGAGGAGGGTGTTTCCACTAGTTCTGCAAGAAAGATTTCATGGATATTGACTACATAATTAAATATGATACGGAAATGCTTCATGTACAATTGCAGTAATTATGTTCCAAATGCTAATACCGTGCCATGAATAGTTAATCTAATGGAAGTAAAATGTCATCGTATTAAATTCCTCTAAAATACAAGCAGTCAAGAAAAGTAAATGCAAATAAGACCTTTTCATATGAATACACATAATGACAACATGATTCTTACATGTTTCTTTTTTTGTTCTGGATAACTCGACACTCCATCATATTAGTGCCTGCCAAACTGGTAAATCAACCAACCTACCTCAGAAAGACATGTAATTTGCGTAGGAGATTTCATTAATCTATCCCGATTTTATCTCTTGCGATCTTATTTATTAGTACTACTACTTGTTCCCTTGTAACACTGATGCCTTGTATGCTTTCATAGAGATTTGGATGAGTATGATGGCAAATCGACTTTATTTTTATGAACGGTACGGTACCCTGAAAAGACATAACTGCAGCTTTTTCCTATAATAAAGTGACCATGAGTTTTTTAACTCATTGTTCTAATACTTCTAATCTGATTTTAACTGTCTCCCACGCATTAAATTAGTTTCGGCTCGTTCACTCTACACACTATTGATGTAGTCGTGTATAAAAAACATTAATGTATTTCATAATTAATTTTCACCAGACCTATAGAAAGTATGGAACCTTTAGCAGAAATCGTGTAAATCCGGGTTGAATGTTAGAGCTATGTGGACGAGTTTAGGGTCTGTGAATAATTGCCTCTATCATGGACTGATGGATTCTGAGATTTGAACGATAGGACTTTTTAATTTAGATTGGACTAGAAACCTGAGATTGTGCAGGAGAAACTGAAACTGATAAATAAAGATTTTTCTGTCGTACTAAATGTAAAAGGGTTAATGAAGGGGTGAGATCTGTTGCATGGTTTATAGCTCCAATTGTATTCTGCACTTATTTGGTATTGGGCCAGTCAGGTTTAGAAAAGTAACACCCGTCTGCAATACATCTTCCTCAATGAACAATGCTTATATTTTGCCTTCCAAGATGAAAAAGTACCTATTGATTGTAAACTAATTTCTATTACATATAGAATATAACATTGAGGCTGCCAATACTGAGAGAGAATTACTATCCGCCCAAGTCATTATGTTCTCAAATCGGCCTTTGACAATTGAATTAATTAATGTGTTTATTTTGCCAAAGTTTTCCATTTCCCCCCATGTGATGATGTGACATGCGGAAATATTTTCAGAAATTCTATACAGATTATTATTCCTCTGAGAAATTTATGGATAGAGAAAGGAAAATCCAATTATTTTTTCATCATGCTCAATACTGAATAAGAACATACTTGAGGGAGAGGGTGAAGCCTCACAAAGGTAGAAAGTCAGCAGGCTTTTATGAATATATTTATAAGGGATTCCTTTTATTCTTTAATATTCTTGATAAAATTCTAAGAAATTAGTTTAGATAATCAGAAACTGAAAAACCTTTCCTTACCGGCGAATAGATCCGAAAATCGAAAATGCAAAACCTAGGCTGAAACTCCCAGTCACTTGTCACAAACTGAAAAAGATAGTTGAATAGGTCGAGTCTGAGTGAGGTGGAGGTACCAGGTAAGGTCTACCGGTGACACGGGTGATGAATGTCGACGAAGTGACGAGAACTAGTGAACTGAAGGAACGATTCTTGGTGGAGATGGTTGTGATTTAGATGGGAAGCGAGGTTGAACTGATAGATGAATTTGTGCCGAGGGTTGATAATTTCATGGAGTCAGACGAAGACGTGGGCGACTTGCATATGGGCTACCAAGTTGCACACTTCAGCCTTACTTATACAATCGAAGAAGTCATGTGCGAATATGGTCATGGAACAACACGAGGGACTCTTTATACACTTGATAACTAAGCTCCCCAGACGGCTTGGTCTAAACATCCTAGGTAGTCTAAAATTTTCGCGATGCAATCCAAATCCAACAGCCTCGCACCTAACGCTTAACCCTTTACACAATCTTATACTAAACTAATAACCACCTACCCTTTTTAAAAGAAAATGTGATATGCCACAGTTGCACAGACTATGATAGCACGTTAAATGAAAACCATGAGATGCGATAGAGTTGGAGAGATCATGCCCATTGATGGGGTATATTAATAATAATGTCGTAGCATATGATAATAATATTTGTAGTAACGAAACTGATAGAAAATATCCGGAACCTAGGAGCTACGGTATAGACTTGTCATTCCCACACTCTTATGCAAGGTGGTTCAGTATTAGTGCTGCAGCTACGAGACTTGAAAGAACGAGGAGGTTGCCCTTTAACAAGAGTATGAAATAAGATAATTATGGATTGGAAAACCTTTTCGCTTCGGCATTCAAAACCAGTACAGTATAACAGACTGTATAGTCTTCAATGAGACAGAGACGAAAACCATGTATAACAATTGCATGGATGAGTGGATGACTTCATTGTTTTTTAAATCCATCTGCCTCTTCGAAGATGATGAGGGAGGCATTAGTAAGTAGAAAGAGCTAAAGGATGATGGGTGGGCGAAGAAACCAGAATGCAGAACTAAAGGATTTTTAACTTTAGTTTATTGAAATTGACGAATTTGGTCAAAACTGAGGAGGCGATCGTGCTTGCTAAAAGAAATTATGTATTTGTATAACCCAAGAGCAGGAATGTGTTTTTGTATTACAGGCCAACTCTTTTAACTCTCGGCGTCTTAAACTACTCCGACGGTGTCCGGTTGAAGCTCATAGTCGATTATCCCAGGTTACATTTATCCATAAAATTGTAATAAAATGATCCCTCAGCCCAAAAATGTATCCATAATTCTTAATCCATAAAATACATCATTTCATTAAGCTATTTCGTTTATATTCAACTGAATTTGAAGTTTGCAAAGCTTATCGATGAATGTTTTGATTTATTAATTTTGGACTTGGAATATTTTGGATACCTATAATCCCATGTGCGTGTGGAGGGTTTAAGTCGCTCGGTGGTTTCATATGGTGGATGGTGGATTTTTCCTGACGCTAAATGTGGATTATTGGATTGTTGCACATTGCAACTAACTAACTAAGGATTCAAGTTTTGTCCAAGGTGTCTTAAAAAGTCACACCACCCCAACCACCACCACACACTCTGCAAAGCCAGAAACGAAAAAATGGTCCACGCAGACTTGCCTAGTTGCCTGTAGAACAAATGACAAGAGCCTCATCAAATCTCCGTACATGGACAGGGGAGATAAAGAACGTCATCGTAATGTCTTTAAATGAATCTCTGGACATGAATACTTGACAGATGATTATGGCGATGCCAAGACAATTAGATCCTGGGAATAAAATTTCGCACGACAAATAACGCAAAATTGAATTTGAACAAATACATCCCAGATAAATTCTTATAAACATTCAAGTAAGTGTATTTAACAACTGGCGATTGTTACGAGGAAAGTTATCAGTTTTCTAAATTTATATTTAAAAAAAAGGTTTTACAAACAGTTTCTGATTAAATAAAAACTTGAAAAACTTATGAAACACTTCAAAATTTAGTTTAACGGAGTAAAAGGGTTAACTTGCAACACTTCCAATATCTTACACATCCTACAATATCTTACAATGAAATAATGAGAATGAAATTTTATATTTACAGATATTCCTACTTTTTGAAACCCATTATAAAGATACAAAATTACTGTTCTTAAATAGTTGGAATTTCGGAAGTTTGTCATACTTTATTAAAAGATTGCAGTATAGACAAAATCGTTCTGGTGATTTGCTTACTTATCGAAACTTCATAAGAAATATTCAGTAACTAGGCTAATTACACCTCATCATTCTGTCTTCATGTTAGTCCAAAGGGTAGTGATTTGTTGGATGTCAATTAAATCATATGGAGGTCCACTGACCTGTCAATCATGAAATAAAGTTTGGGTGTTTTCTAACATAGCCATCTCACTCGTAGAAAATGTACAATCGTATTTCCACCTCGATAGTCGATATAGTGCATACAAATGTATTTAATGTGATGCGTGAGATTCGTGTATATTTATACTTTATACCATTGATTCTCTGGACGAAGGATATTAAAAAAATTAATGAACTTGCAGCGCGCAAAAAAACTTAATTTCTAAATTGTAACATAAACTGACTGCATAATTGCATATTCGTGTAAATGATTTAATGCCAGAAATTCGAGGCCGATGGAACATCGAGCACCTGTTTATAAGGTCTTAGTTGATCCCAACATTCCCAACTGACAAATGTTATTAATATACTAACACAGAATATATAAGGTACAAACTAACACTTTCTTGGCTTTGTATGGAATATGAAACTAACTGTTACATAAGAAATATATGATTTATCGTGGATTGTAACACTATCTTATCTTCTTTGCCGAAAGCCAAGTAAAATAAGATGTAAAAAGACTTTCCAATCCTCTCTGAGACTTTTTTTTGCTGCACAAAGGACAAAGGCATTGCATTTAAAAATAATGAAAATAATTAGGAGCAAATCCTTTTTAGGAAGTTTGAAAACATTCTTCATTGGAGAAATACGTTAGGCTACGCAATGCCTCGAAAACAGTAATTCGTTTATCCAAATCGATTTGTAACAATTCGGAATATTTTTATAAGAAAAAATGCATTGCACAGAGCGGTTGGTGCTGCATGTCTTAAGATTGAAAACATAGTAGAAACTAATAGCTGAAAAAAGGCTTTATTTATATACAAAGTTTATATTATTTTAATTTGTTACAGTTTATACACTCACTTATATGCATAGGATTGAGACAAGCTCTGAGTAATGATTTGACCCCTTGAACTTTAATAATGCTATCATATCATAAATCTCACAATTAAAGTAGATTGGCCACAAAAGATAAATAAAATTTTAATCATTGCAAGCATCACCAACAAGGAATGAATAGTAAAGAACGAATAATAAACAAAAGCTCCCAACACCCACGCCCAAGTAACATAAAACAGAACAACTAAGTTCAAACCTTTCCCTAACACATTTGTTGCCATCTTGATAGAAAATGGTACACTTAAATTTTAATTGGCTAGTTAACCACATTCGTATCAATTGAGGCTTTAACTCATTATGAACCCCCTAGTTGTCTCGATATTGACACTAATGTATTAAATACTGGTTGGAATTATCATTTAATTTTGGACTTTCCGGGGGTTCGAAAAAGATTAACTAAATTTAATTCTGCTTTATTTATTTGCACCTGATAGTCCTACATGGTATGCAGCCAAAGTAATCAGTGTTGACAGTGACACTGTCACAGTAAGCAGGTTTTCGCATTCTATATACTTGAGAGATATTTCCCCAATAATCCCTAATTCAAATAACATAAAACCTTACGTTCCCAACATCTAATCATTCTTAACTTCCGTTTTTGAACGTAACAAAATTTACATATTTTTTCACATGGATCATGCTGAAATTCCCAAGATCACGTTGAAAGCCTTGATGATTTCTAAATCTAACTTCAATTTGAATAATGCGACCGCGGACGTGATTCAAAAAGCTCCAAGAAACTCTTTGTAGAATGCAGATGTAAACATATTTTGACCAGGGTCAATGTTTTTAAAAATTTATATTAAATTGCCTCTAATGTCAAGTCCCATTAAAATGGATAAACCTCTGACTTTAAAATAACTACAGTCCCATCATACTCCTAAAGGGGACTTTCGGCTGCATAGGATTTAGTTTAGTCAATTATCATATGGGGATAAATGTATTGAATATGATACACCTCTCCTCTAGTGTGAACAAATGTCCTGCCCATCCATGCATAATAAATAGAACATTGGAGCTATAGAAGATACAAGTTAAAAAAAATTATTCCAACCAAATTGCGGACTTAATTATCTCCATTTTAAGCCTGATCGACAATGAGGAGAATTTGGACTCTTGTCTTTGTTTCCTCTTCCTGCTTGGCATTATCAATATTATCATGCACTCTCCTCATGTATTCCCATAACAAACCATCGCCTCTCAGCTGATACTTGTAAACAAACCCCCAAAAGAGAGAGACGCAATTCACTACCTCTGATTTTCTCTCTAGTTCCACTGTGCATTGAGGGACCTGCATAGCAACATTACACCATAATATTATTAGGACGACTACGTTGTAGTTGTTGCACAGTTTTTCAGCTAAAAAACTCAATCACCTACATGGCTAACGACGAGGGATAAAGAAGCTAGTAAAATATTATACTAGTAATAGAGTCAAGCTACTAAAGTTAAACAGAGATTAGATATGAACATTGTATTTTTGGATTCGTGGTAACTATATGTGGTGAGTCTCATTTCCTTATCCATTTTTTCTTGTCATTTTGCCAATCCATTGGATTTTGGATTCTACAGCTTTGTTTATTTTCAATCCTCTCTCTCTGTATTGATATTTACAACATTTAAGACTAGTTTACTCTGCCAGAAAGGAGAGAAGAAGGGAGAAGGATTGGTCCAAATTGAATCAGTAGAGGCAGTGGCACTTTTCTAAAAACCTGTCCCGATTCTCAGCTTCAAGTTCAAGTTAGTCTAGATTTTCAAATTTTCATTTACTCCTGTAGTTACTAAGGGATACTCAGAAACTGCTGTTTTCTCATGGTTCCATGTATAGGACTTGAGATTTTAAATTTATAATAATCTTAGAGCTAAAGTTTTCCTACGGACTGGGAATTGTGGTCGTCGTCAATCAGTCAAAGAGATCAGCTGTGGATTAAGATGTGGATCGCTCAGTCTGTAAGCTAGGTGAGTGGCCTACTTCTACTTGTACTAAAAATTTAGATCTTTGGAGCCTTTGTGCTTTGCCTGCGATTCCAGGAATCAATGGGGGATCGAGTTCTAAAGGTCACCAGTTTTTGTTTTAATGTTTTATTCCATTAATGCAATGTGACATGTGTAGATTCAAAGGTTTGAAAATCAACTTCAAGTCACCGAATTACTCAAGCTGAATTTAAAGTTGGATAGCTGAACTGCATTTCTTTTCCTGCCTGTCTTGAATTTTCCGAACTTCCCTGGGATCTACAGTTTCAAAGAGTAAGGGAAAAAATTGTTTAATGCATAATGTTATTATTGATTGCCTCCAGTACTGATAAAGTTAAGAATCACGTGAAGATGGATCAACTGGAAAATAATTCATTTTTAGGCATACGATTCAAATAATAAAAATATCCATTCTATTATTGAGCCTTAGGTTAGGTATGAGTTTAAGTCAAGCGACTAGGATCTTTGTATTCAATGTATTATTTGACTTTGCTATCTGAATTAACTGTGATCTGATACAGGATAAGATTTTCAGTTCAGTTTCTGCTTATCAAAAGAATGTAAAGTATGTAGACGAAACTATCAAAAAATTAGTTTCATGCAAAGAAAATGTTTATTGTTTGCATTCATACATATTATGTTGATCAGTCCACAGTCCACTGAGTCCACGTCCAAGCATTATGGTCATTGATGGCCGTAAGGGAAACTCAACACGTCGTGTGGGTGGGGAATTCTACTGCGTATTATTGTCATGCATATTCATTGGAATAATGGATAGAGAATAGATCAAATATGACAAGAAATATTTTAGTTTCCATGAGTGTTAGGAATTGGACGCTTGTTAATAATAATAATAAGTAAATCCGAAGATTTTGGCCTAATAGTCCATTTTGACAAAAACCTGTCTACAGTGTTATCAGTCGTGTATTTCAGTTTGTAATATGCTTTGGACTAGGTCGGATCCAGATCCAGAAGGGATAAAGTCAGTTTTTAAGAAATTCAGAGATTCTGAAAATCTACAATAGACTACGTCAATAACTTGCGTTGAAGAACTTATTGCTAGCGAGAAGAACTGTGCAAGTTGCTGAGTTTATACCATAGAACTATATACTATACTAACTGTGTACTTTCCATCTTATAGATTCATCATGGACAAGGATTCGAAACCTATACCCAGCAAAGCTAAATCAAGTAAACCTGTTCCAACGTCGAAAAAGGAACCAGAAAAAGCAGAACATGTAAAATCCAAAATGCCACCGGAATCTACCATAACGACACCTAGAAGACACAATTGTGCCTACAGTAATTTTAAACCGGGTAACCCGAAGTACTTAACGGCACCAATAGTAAGTCCAGAGTGCAAGGGTAACGTACCTCTAGGACGGTTTGGCGACTTCGTTCGTAGAAGGGCGTACATGAAAGATTTGTTGATCAAAGAAGTGTAAGTACAAATTTGACCAGCAATAGCAGCATTTAAAATGTACATTTTGATTTATTTACATTGACCGTGTATCAATAAAATAACTTATGGATTACTTTCAGGGAAGAACAGCGACTTAACCCACTTCAAGAGGACGATGGGAAAGTAGCTGCCATCCTGAAGATGCGGCAATATTATGAAGATAATCCTCAGAGTACCAGATCTCTAGACTTCCTTAAAGCCCATCCAGAATTTCAAGTTGCAGGACCCAATCCTATGCGTATTCCACACGATGAACTGACCAAAGCCTTGGAAGGCTTCACTAACATGCAATTGGCTCATGAGATTTGCTTAAATCATGACTTCCGCTTGGAACGTTTTAAACCTGAAGAGGACAGGTAACAACATCAAGATTTTCACTCTACTGTATTTTTAGATGGATTTATACTTTATACTGAAGTCAATTAGAGTATTTATTTGCTTGCATACATCTGATCTGTTAGTGTTGAGTTATTATCATTTTACCTATGATTGATTTAGTATGGAAGGACGTGTCCGCACTATAATGAAACAGGCTTACTGGGATACATTTGATGAAGCAGTTACCTCTAAAAAGTCCAATCAAAAGCAAGCTATAGGCGTCTTTCGAGAAATGAAAGAGGTAAATAGTTTGGGATTAAAAGAAGCTACTTACTATTCAATGTTACTAACAATCTCGGATTTATTATTTTTCATTGTACCTTTTAGATGTTGCTACAACTGCTTTTGCCACACAATCAAGGAATGCGTTTACGGATAGAAGAGGGTTTACATGAGGATACAATTCTTGAAGAAATTCGACTGGATGTTCTAGATTTCCATGTAAGCCCAATACATTTAACTACTTTCAATAAAATATCTAAGTACTTTTGTGCATTTAAAAACGTATACAAACGTTCTTTAGAAATATAGTAACTTCATCATCGATACACTGGGTCAATTATGCTGCCCAATGAGGGATAAGCAAATTTTCGCTTTGAAATCTCTGGAGAAACCTGCGGATTTATTTAAAGAGATCTTGGAGGTAATGGAACAAATGCAGTTGGATATGGCAAACTTCCTCATAAGTCAATTTAGACCAACGATAATGCAAAACTGTGTGGAGTACGAACGATTGAAGTTTGCCCAGTTCATCGAGTTAGAGTACAGACTCCATGAAGATGCAATTCGTGTAACTCGATCTTGGATTTTACGTCATCGTGTTGACGACAGAGTTCATGAATACGTTGTTGCCCATGCTTTCGCGGAGATTTTGTCTTGGAAGGAGAAAGAATGGCCAGAGGTATTTAGGTTTTAATTAACTTCATAATTGACTATTTGTGATGCTGTTTTTATATTCTTATTATTGGTTTGTTATTCTATTTCTACAGACTTTGACATTAGACTGGGTTCGATATTTTGCTTTGGCAGAGGAAACCAAACGAATTTCTTACATTGGAGCAATTGTTCTAGGTGAGTTATAAAAACTGTCTCAGCGGATAGTAATGAATGCAAACTGTGTTTACTTAGGCTGTTTCAATGTTGCGAGACCAATGTTTTTGGAAGATGACTCTCATGTTTCGGAATTAGAAAAGAATAATATCGTCCTTCTTAGAAGCTACAAGATTCAAGAGGCGTTGAGAGAAGATCTAAACATATTGCTGACAAAGGAGGATGTAATTGATTCAAAGTAATTAAAAGACGATCCTTCCAATATGAAATACCTAGTCAATAATTGATCATATAGATCATATAGATTTAAGGATTTTCCATTTGATAGTTTTACTATATTTTTTTGGGGGATAGAAAACTTAAAGAGGTGCTGGAACTTGCGAGTGAACAGTGCATCAAGATCACCAATAAATTTATGCAAGAATTACAAAATAGAGAGTTGACTCCTTCAGAAAAAGATACACTAAGGGGTGTTGTTTTGGATCTGGGCCGTGAAGACCATCAAGTTCGACATCTGCTGAGTATGAGTACTTTATTATTCGACAAAAACCTAATTTAACATTTAAAATGCAATTTTTATTATTCTGACAGTTCGTCGTATGCAGGCGTATGTTTCAGAGCGAATTGCTACAGGAGGAAAATCTCGAGTCGAGTTTCCAAAGGCCTTGTTATGCATACAAGGTGAAGCACTTGCGGTTTGCGTGGAACTACATCGTATTGCCATGCATAATCGGGCTGTGTTTCATGACCTCTACAAGGCTATAATAGATGATAAAATTTCTCGGCCAATATTCATGAACGAGAATGACGAAAACTGGGACCCTATGATCCAAAAGACTATCGATGTATTACGGACTGAAGCGTCTAGAGACCTGTCGATGAGGCGAACTGCTAAAAATGAAAAACTCGAATCAACCTTAGATAAAAATGGGAAAGAAATTCCGACTATAGAAGATGGGCCTGTTGTGGAGACAACCCCTGAAATTGAGGCTATAATCGATAAAATTATTGCTGAAACGGAGTTTGTGGACGATTATGATGAATATGCTAATATCTCAGAGAAAGCTGCTGTTGAATTACTTCATGCATTAAATAAACACGACTCTGCAAGCATTGTAAGTTCAAAAAGGGTTAAAGATGGTTTATAAACCAGTTGGTGATTTTCAATGAATTCACAAATATATCTTTCACAGAAGCGACAAATGCAAAAGGAGGAGGATTCTCTCAAGCGAATATTAGAAAAGAAACATAAAATGCGAGTGGATCTTCGACTAACTTTAAAAGCCGAAATGGGTCTACCTATTTTCCACAAAGTCCTCAACAAGGAACCTAATATACATAAGTTCTGTAAACTGCTGAAAGTTTATGCGCAAGAAGACTCTGAAAAAAAGGCAAATGAAGCGAAGCCGCAAGATCCGAATACGCCTACGACAGAAAAACCTCAGGGAAGTGCACCTCCTGATGGAAAACTTTAATTATCGATACCGTCGTGCAAAACTTCTTACTAATCATAAGATTATCGTCTCCCTGTGAACCTATAACTATTAGTTCACCTTAATGGCTGTTGACTGTCCGAAGAAATATAGACAACAGATATGGAATCATCAGCACAAGAACAAACTCCAACTTAAAAATTCGTAGTCCATTATACAATTTATAGAAGCTATCTATGTTGCTTCTCGAAAACCCGAAAGTTTTGAACTATGTATACCAGTATCAGCGAAGTAATGGGCTGTGTCAAAATTTCAAATATATCGAATTGTTTAACAACATTCGGCTCTCAATTTCAAATGCTGTTATTTCGTCAAGTATAAATTAGATGTTGTGGAAGGTTTAGGGTTTAGATTCAATTTAATTTTTTTTCCTAAATTAAGGATTTCCTTAGTTTTTGCATTTTTAATTGTTTAAAATTGTTCAATTTCCAATTTTATAGATTTAGCTATCAGGAATAGATGCTTTGTTTGCGACAACCATTTCACTAAACATTCTTTTTTAATTTTATTAGAGTATTATAATCGTTACGCACTTATAACCTCAATGTTCGAAACCCAGTTTTTTTATAGGAAATGTATCACTTATCCTACGAAAGGTGTAATCGATTTTTATATTATACTTACACTTATATTTACTAAGGAAGGTAGTAGGTAAGGTAATTTAGCTCATCCGTTGACATGATGTCAGGTACTGATGCATTAAGTGATCCGGGAAAGATTCATACACACCTTAATTGATTGATGATTTTTATGCTGATCCATATGCAGAATCTATTGATCCGCAGAGAAATTATGCTAAACGCGTTAAGCGATCCATGCATATCCATTTCCTGTGAATTTCTAAGACCCTGTGAATAACGAATTTTCTAGTTTAGCCAAATTATGTTGTAGTCTGTCACCAAACCAGAATCAAGTACCACATTGCTTGATAATTTTATACAATGATTTATAAGTTTGAATTACGTACTTTCGGTGCATTAGGTGCTAAGTAAAAAAACTAATTTTATGTAGATCTGTTTTGATGCATAACTTGCCGACATTACCATATTAGGTTATTCTGAACAAAATAAATCCAAGCCTGTTAAATAGTAATTGAAGTATAGTTTTAATACTTTCAATCTATATTTATGGACGTTGAATTTAAAGGATTGAATAAAGATTGATTAAAATGAAAAATGTGGATGAAGTACAAATCCCTAGTATTTTACTTCACCTGGAATTCTGAATCAACTTATGGTCGTAAGTAATGGCAATATGCTATATTTTTATTAAGAATAAGAAAGTACTAATTAAGGAAGCTAACATTTGAAGAAGTTCATGAAGATTGATTACAAACTCTTAGAGTATTTTATTTCACTTCTGAAATAGACTATGTATTAAATATTCGCGGAGATTCGTATTAGAAATCTATCAGAATAATGCAGGAACATACACGTTAAGAGGCACATTTGCGAGCGATAATATAGTTATTTAAACGACATTTAAACAAATATGGCAGTTATTGGTCGAATTCAAAAAAAGTAAACATAAGCGATGAAACGCTATTCCTATTTGCACGACGATCCTCAGGAGAAAGTCATATCCCTCATGATGTCAATTTGATTTACTGGCAGAACATGTTTTAAACCTATTTATTCCATCACATTTTAGTTCACATGACATGAGTTATAGAATTTAAAAAAATAAACTATGTAAGCAAATGGTTGTTTGAATTACCTTCTAGACACAAGCTAAGTTGATTTCCATTGAAAAGTGCAAATACCTGCTCCCCAAAGCGAGCTATGTTCTTATCTGTTTTGTACAGCTTCACTGAGTTGAGGAAAACGGCATAGTCCGAAAGACTCAGATTCCCTCTCACCTTCAAATAGATGGAATCAAAATAAACTGTTTATAAAAACCAGGAAAACTTAGGATTAGTAAGCTATAAAATTTGTAATATAACTCTAAGGACTGGAATTCCAGCTGAACTTACCCACTCAAAGAACTCTTTTAACGATGAAAATGTCTGTGAAGGAAGATAGGGAGGATCTGTTTCCATCAAGTTGTTTTGTTGGCTGTCGGAATCTGTCTCAGTCGAATATAAAAGGTCCTTCGATTTTTTTCTGTCAGAATGGTCACAGTTTTCATAATCCATCATTGTTGATTCAACTCTGATACGCTTTCTCCTCAGAGATTTTAATTTCGGGTCCACCGCTGCTCCTGGATCTTTCGTAAACCGATTTTCTGCACTGGATGTTTGTAATTTCGTGGCATAAAAATTGGCGGCCGGTTTTATTTGTCCTAGAGACCCCATGTTTGAAAATAGATCACCAGTATATGAATCAGTCGTTTTATTAAGCGGCTGTTGTTTATTTGGCTCCGCATATAGTGCCGATAGATCTTTGTCCATATCCACGTCTTGAGTGAATGATGTAGCTTCGGGATGCTCATGACTTGATTTCGAAGACATTTTACTTCTTTGTGAACCTATTATTGATGGAGATCCAGTAGCTCGGCTTTGTGAATACGTTGTTCCTCCCATCTAGAATAACATTTAGATTTCAGTTGTTGCTAAAAAAACGTAAGTAAAATTTAGAAATAACAAAAATCTTAAGTCCAGAATACCTTTGAGGGAATTTTAAAAAATTGAGACAGGCCCCGCATCATTTCCGAAAAATCAGACGTTCGTGTTAGTCTTTTTTCTAACCAAGGGGATAAATTTTTTAAAACGTCGGGAGAGTCACATCGTTCGTCACAAAGTAGCACAGCTCCGTAGTCTTGAGCATGACGGATTATTCTACCTACAGCTTGATTTAAAGCACGAACTGCTTCAAGTTGATACCAAGTTCTACCATTCATTTTCTAATGACATAAAGTAACATACTCAAATGAATTAAAACCCTTTACAACAGTAAAAAAACTTCATTGATTCAGGAATTCAATTCATCATAAATAAAATTGATACACGTACCCCAATTACAGTTTTTTTGTTGTCCAAATATGTTTTCTTAGCTGTCACATGAGGGTCCATAAACGGGGAGTATGGGATTCCAGTAATGATAACGGCTCTTCCATTATTGTCTGAGAAATCCAGCCCTTCTGAAACCTTTAATTTAAGAAATTGCAAGAACATGCAAATGAATTTTGCCTTTTTGCAAGTAAATTTTTCATGGTTTGCAAGAGAAGAAAGACATCGGCATACCTTGCCTCTGCACACAGCCATGAGACAAGCTCCATTGCCGTTTTTAACTGCACTATAGTAAGCTTCCATAACCTGACGAAATGCATCCTTTCCTTTAGGCTCCATTAATACTTTCTACCAAGAAACATTGGATTTAAATTTAAATTAACCTGACGAATTTCTTGCAATTTTTTTTTACCTTGTGCATGGAAATCTTGTCTAGCATTCCAGACGTTTGCCAGAACTGAGCGCAATTATCCATGACTGTGTATGAAGGGAAGAAAACTAAAACACCTTTTGGAACTATGGAACAAGCTGATTTTATAACCTCTCCCAGGCCATTGAGGTAGTCCGTGTTACTACGATTTTGGAAACTGGAAGAAAGCTTTGCAAACTGTGGCCCAGGTCCTTTCTTTAGAACACAGGCGTAGAGCTGATTATCTCCAATAATGTGAGGGTTGCTAAGCTTTACTGGAAAAGGTATTTGTAATTCACTTTCCAGAAAAGACAAGGGGGAGAGTGTACCACTTGCCAGTATGATACAACGGGGACCATACTGCATCACCATTTCTAACCTGCAAATTGGAAAGAGCGAATATTATTCGTTCTCAAATGCTTGAATCGTTTTAAATTTTAAACAAGAAATCTACTCACCCAACAGCAGGATTAAAGCACCAGAAATTGAAAACTTTCGGTTGTGGGCCGGATTTAGCCAAAGAAATCATTGATGTTCCACCTTTTTTTTCTTCTGACTTAAGGAAAACCTATGAGAAAATAAGTTAATGTATTTATCAATCAGAGCTAAGCTATACTGTTATTTTTTTTAGCAAAAACTTATCGCCCTACCTTATACGAATCCGCGAAAAGAACCGGATTCCGGAACATGGTTCTAGACGACAAAACTCTTAAGACCGCGGAGAACTTATCACAGCCAGTGGCTTCATAGTTATTCATAGACAAAAAGGATGAAATTAAATCAAGATCGTTAACAATTTTTGGCAACATTGAAGGTGGAAAGCCATTTTGGAAAATTGACGTTAATACAGTTTGTCCTGGCAAAAGTTTTCCAGTAGAGTCACTTTGATATGTATCAAGTTCTTGTTCCAGTTGTAAAAGCGACTGTTTCAATTGTACAAGACTTCCCAAAGATAAATCCTTCATCATAGAGTTATTACTGCTGCTAACTTGCTGACTAATTTCATTAAACTCATTCATCGCCTGTTAAAAATGTCATACACAAATTAATACAAATTGAGACTAGGTATATAATAATTAATGGTAAAACTATTTAATTTAATAATAACATCATCCATAATTATAGCATTTATAATCCAAGAGCTTATACCTTTGTCACTTCCTGAATGCATTGTGCAATTACCGAACTTTTTATCTCGAACGAAACAGATTCTTCACAGATCTTTGCAATGTTATGGCCTTCATCCAAAATAATGACACAGTTCTATAAAGTAACAAAATACCATATTTCACATCCAATTTTCTCATAAACTGAAGAAAGTACTTATTTTTATTCGATCAACTTTTCATTACATTGAGATCAATTCCATGAGATGAGCGGAGTTTGGGATCCAAAAGATAATTATAAGGCATGAAAATGACTTCAGCGTCCTTTGTAAACTCCCGAGACATAAAAAATGGACAAAATCGATTCTTTTTCCCTTGGACGACGAGGTCTTCAATGTCCACGATAGGCTTCTCTCTAACGTTCATGTCCTCCTTTTTTAGAGCAACGTTATTATAATAACCACAGCTACGGGCATGGACACGAAGGTGACAAGCCATGATTTTAGCAGAGGCATTTTCCATCCTTGAAACCTCTTCATGAATGCACATAACATCCCTTGAACCTAAAACTACTGTTTTTGTGTTACTGTAAAACGACCTCTTGAGTTCCTGAACTGCCTGAGAAAGCTGTGAGTGCGTTCGGGAAGCGTATATGATTTTTGGAATACCTACAGACAAATACAAAAATTGACACCAACATAAAGATAAACATTCCCATCAAATAACATTCATGCTAAAAACTTCTTACTAAATCCTGCATTGGCGTTTGGATTTACATCCGTCATATGAAACGAAGACGGTTTGGAGTTGGACATTAAAAACTGGGCTCCTCCAGACCCTCCAGGAGCATTAAACGATTTTTTAAGGAGTTCCTTCTGCTTCTTTTGCCATGCGACGGATGCACACAGAAGTGATAAAGTCTTTCCTGTACCAGTCGGTGATTCCAGTAGGCCATTCTCTTTCTAACATATACAAGCAAATCACCGGTCATAATCAGATTCACAAGGTAAACATCTTGTGACTTGAACAAGAAAATTAAAAACTCTTACTTCTTTCAAACAGTGTATCACTTTCCTCATCAACTCCTTTTGAACATCATAAGGGACGAATGGGAAATGGACTTCCAAGTCATCCACAGTCAAAACTGCCATGTCGATCTCTGACCTCTGTTTTACAAGGCCAATACTCCACGTCTGACCTATATACCATTAGTCCTATACTAACAAGTATGTATGTTCCTTAATCTTCTCAGTTTTATTTTTTATCACAGAATCGACAATAGGACTTGATTTGACACTTTCTCCATGAAGAACGAGAGTGTGGACTGTGTCTACATTAGATATTACATTCTGTAGACGCCCCAAGGCCCAAACAAGAACTTTTTAGTAGTCTGGAGTGTGTAGAACCAAAATGATCTATATGATTCAGAATCTCCCTATGTTAGAGCACTAGGAGCAGAAATCCCTTCAAGTATGGATAAATGACCTTCCACTGGTGGGGTCATTCGTAAAGGGGTTGATTTGAAACACCCGCGAGGTCTTCAGTGTATGGAATGCAGAGGGGAATTGAGACTGAGTAGTGTGATAAGCCGGTGTTCCCGCCATCCATCCATAGGTCAATTGGAGGGAGCCGAGGGTGTGAACGAAGGCAGTGATTGTCTAGAGACTCAAGAGGTAGGTCGGAGGGAGGGAGATGAGCCAATAGGAAAACAAGAGCTTAATTGACGACTGAAGCCAAAAGAAGACGCTGTGAATATGTGCTATTCTCTCTTGGCCTTACTCTTACTCATCCATTCTGCCTAGTGCTACTGCATACTGACTTGGATCTGGCAATTCACCGTGGAAATACTGGATATCCGACCAGAGTTCAGTCCAGGATTTTAGGTGAGTGGTCAACTTTAGAAGGTTACATTTAATTAAGAAGATGTAGGGGTTGGACTTCCGTTCCTATCCCTGCATTTTCCACACTGCCTATCTATTTGGAAATTTCGACAAATATTGATCTCTCTTCAGCTCTGCCGATTTATACATGGGCGGTAAGGAAGTGTGTTGGCTATCCACCATAGCCGCCACCACTAATGTACTTTAAAGCTAGTTTTTAGGCAGGGAGAATAGTACTGTTCTACTATATGTTCGAGTTAGCATGGAAGCTGTTGGGCTTTACTTCTAGCTGGTGATAAAGAGGAGAATGCCGTTGAGTTGGTTACTTGGGTATATCTGTAGTGACAGTAGTATTGAATTGCCTTTGCTTGGTATGAGCGAACGAAGGAAAGCCACCACCAACACTGCCCGTCCATAGCGCAGTACAAATAAGGTCTAAGCTTGACTGTGTGTCTGCCCCTTTAACATTGGCCGTAAATACGAGTTCGGTTCGACTAGCTTCGTTCATCGTTGGGCTTTATTCCATAGGAAAGAAAGCCCAAGTAGAGCCAATCCTGTCAGCGTCTATAGAGAGAACAGATCCGAATTGTACAAAAACATTGGCTCTCTCTCTCTCTCCAGTTATGCTTGATACAGTTCTACTGGCTCATTCTTCTGTGGTTAATACTGTTAATAGTATCAACTTTCTCAACCGAGGGAGGACAAAGGGTCCATTCCTGGAATTTTATATTCCCAGTTAATAGCTACACTCAAAGAAGCTGGCACTTTGTACCAACGCTAGAAAATTTTACAAGTTTTAGCTAATAACTAAATTATTTGTACCGGCTGGTGGATTCAGCGACAAGGAGGTAAGTGAACTCCGAAGGACTTGTTGTTGTTGACAGTTTGGGGGAGCGAAGCGGCATAAGTTTGCCGCCAGTTTTTTCTATGTACCTGTACAGTTTGGGGTAGGTTCGTTGACGGATTGAAAATAGGTTGGAAGAATTATTGCATTAGTTAATTAATGTGTTTCTTTTAAAGATATAATGCCCCGAGCCAAGAATGATTCAAAGCCCCGTGGCCGTATGACGGCTTATGCCTTCTTCGTTCAAACTTGTCGAGAAGAGCATAAGAAGAAGCACCCAGATGAAAGCGTCGTATTCTCAGAGTTCTCCAGGAAGTGCGCAGAGCGTTGGAAGGTAGTTTTAGTGGATATTTTTTTTACTCTTGTTCCAATTATGGACTAATATAGTGTCATGAATGAGGTGTATTGTTATTTCAGACCATGTCCGAAAAAGAGAAAAAGCGTTTCCAAGAGATGGCTGATAGGGATAAGAAAAGATACGAACTTGAGATGCAGGACTATGTACCTGCTAAGGGAGAAAAGGGACGTGGGAAGAAGAAACGTCACACCAAAGATCCTAATGCACCCAAGAGATCACTCTCTGCGTTCTTCTGGTTTTGTAACGATGAGCGACCAAAGGTCAAAGGAATGAATCCTGAATATGGAGTGGGTGAGATTGCCAAGGAGCTCGGACGTCTGTGGTCGGAGGCAGATCCTGATGTTAAGCGAAAATATGAAGCTATGGCGGAAAGGGACAAAGCTCGATATGAAAGGGTGAGTCTTTTTCTTTCTTGAACTGGTTCGGCTCAAAGTTGAGTCATTGTTTTTTATTCAAATTGATATGTTCAAATGTTAAATCACTGCTTTAATTATGTAGGAGATGACCGCTTATAAAAAGAAAGGAAAGGTTGAGGTACCCGCTCCTGTTGAAGGTGAGGGTCTATCATTTATTTAAATTTCAAATTAAGGTTATGCTTGCCTTCATATACTATTGTGTAGTGCTTGGTGTCTACTGAAATCGAAAATTTTCTGACTAACTGAAATGCATCTAACATAGACTTCACAAAGTTGCATCGATGTTGGCCATTACTGTACAGCTTTAGGTTGTCGACCATGCTATAAATTGCAAAAGTGGCACTGAATAAATGAATGGTTGATTTGATTATTTGTAAAAAAAATGTTGTAGCAGAACCAGATTCAGATGAAGAAGAGGACGAATCGGATGAATGAAGATGGGAATATGATTAAAAATAACAGAATTTTCCTCCTCCCTCCTGTAGCTTTTGTATTTTTAGACAGATTACATATTATGTTCTATCAATCCATTTTTTTAAATAAGACTAAACTATTAAATGAGGGGCACGAAAAATGTTAAAACCAAATGAAATGTTTTGAGATTATCGTTTATTTATCTTAGCTGATTTTAATTCCTGACATTCCTATTGTCTGGTATTGGGAAGTAGTAAATAAAAAAAAAAAGAGTTTCTGGCACTAGTGCTGAGGACTATGAAAGTCAAAAGAGGATCTTGGTTATCCGAAATTAATTTTACGGTTCTGTTTTCAAAAAGGTAGGATTTTCTTTAAAATGTTTCAGAGCCATTTTTGGCTTTGTCGACCCCACACAACACATTATTGTAAGTTAACTTTAATAAGCATATCTCAGATATTATTTTAAATATTAAGTTAGCTAGATTTAATATAGAGATTTTATAGGTTAGTTCGGGTTATTTATTCCGATCACTAAAAACACTGATAATAATTATATACGACTAAGGGAAATTGTAACATGATTTATATCCCACAGGATCTCAAGCAGTTATATCATCATTATGTCATATGTCAAATAAACTACTCCCAGGACAGATTTCCTGTTTTGTTTATGATATTTGTGTTAATTGTTACAAATTTCTCCTGTTAATTCGATGTAAGGAATAACTAATATTGATATCAAGAAAACTCAATTTTGGTAGATGAATAAAAAGATAGGACAAACAAACGCTTATGGCCTCTCCTCTGGTTTAATTGTAACTCATGCGTTTTCATGCTACTGGAACTATTTAAAGGTGGTACATGTAGTTCATTGATCCAAAAAGGGAGCTCATTACTTCGGCAATAACTATAGAGAACATGGAAGAGCCTATTTATGCAAATTGACTTAAACTGACTATAAATATTGCTGTGTTAAAATGAAATATTCTATTCATGCTTCTTGAGAATACAAAGCTTAATAAGCTTTGGCTTTACGTTTTGAGTCAGAACAGAATTTCCTTTGAACTTGTACCAGTTATTTGGTTACTTGTGCATACTATTAATGCTTTTTTATGAATGTAAGTTGTACAGTTTTGTACTTGTACTACTTAACTTTGACATCCATTCAATAAAATGGCTTTTTGATAGCATATGATAAACTTAACTGTTCCGTGGAGGCTGATTAGCTAACTTGCAGATATATTTACCACACTTGTGTATAAGTCAAGTTGCAAAACATTCTCTTGTTTTCATCAATCTATGGTGAGTTCAGTTGATGTACTGGCCAGCCACCCGACCCTCACGAATTAAAAAACATAACAATCTATCATATCACATCATCACGCAGATAGTGAAAGCCTTTGAAAAACCAGTTGATCTCTGTATTGATTTCAGATTGCAGATTAATTTAATATTTTGGTGTTCCCTTAAGTTTGTATTCATAACTTCTTTTTTTTCTAAACAGGTCTTTAGAAATGAGGGTGATTGACGAGAAGAAAGATTCGAGGTCATCCTCGGGCGTTGCCACTGAACCGAGGCTGGTTCATCCGATCATTAAGTTCTTTAACTGTCGGATCCTTAGGAATCATGAGATATTATTGGATGAATTGTGGGTCTCCGGGTCTATGATAATTGACCCTGAAGAGCTGTTTTACAAAAGCAAGATCTTACCCGATAAGGAAGTGGATTGTCAGGGGGCTCTTTTGTGCCCAGGATTTATTGATGTACAGCTTAATGGTACAGTCCTGGCCATGGTTTAACTTTCTTTTTTTTAGAATAAGTAATTTTTTTATAAATTTGTATTATCACTGTCCATTTTAAATCCTTTATGAATTACAGATTTATCTATAAATACACTTATGTCAGAATTTAAATATTGAGATTTTTTTCAGGAGGGTTCGGTGTTGACTTTTCATATGACATTGATACCATAGCGGCTGGAGTAACAAAGGTAGCGAAAGGAATCCTTTCTCATGGAGTCACTTCTTTCTGTCCAACTCTGGTTTCATCTCATCCTGAAGTATATCACAAGGTTTACAAGACTAAATTTTTTTTATTCATGTGTAAGGATTAATAATATTGAGATTTTTAGATCATCGAGTATGCCTAACGAATCGTTAGACTTAATTTCGTTTATGGTCATTAAAATTTTTATTTCCAATTAAACAGGTTTTGCCTTATCTGAAGAAAAGCCCTGGTGGTAAGAATGGGGCTGAAGTCCTTGGAGCCCATGTAGAAGGTCCGTTCATTAATTCTGAGAAAAAGGGTGCCCATGATGCAGAAACTATGCAAGCTTTCAAACATGTATTATTGTAACCTTTTTGAAGTTTACGACTGTGACATTATGAATTTAATACAATAAGAGCGGATTTAATTTAAGTTTAATTTGATAGGGGATGGATTCAGTCCGAGATGTTTATCGACACATTGATTCGATTTGTTTAATCACTCTAGCCCCTGAACTGGAAAATGGTGTCCAAGTGTGCAGAGATTTGACTCAATTGGGAATCGTCGTTTCAGTCGGTGAGCTAGAGAGAGATTCATTTCATGGAAATGAAAATCAACCTATTGAATGCCTATTTTTTTTTTAAGTAATGTAGAACTAAGCATATTTGACCTAGTAACTCGGGTAAATGCCTTCAAGTCGACTGACAATCCATTCTCGTTTTAACCGAACCAGTATTTCACGCAGACAAAGATAAAATTTACAAGTCTCATGTTTTTACAAGATTGTATCTGATTCTTTGAATGGAAACTACTTGTAACCAGAGGTAGAGAACCTATTACTGTTAATGTGTCAACAATTCAACAGACTTAAATAATTTCTTAGCTTAAAATTCAAAATTCATGAACATCAAACAGCCTCAAATGACACTTAAAAATCAATTGATATCGATCAGAGAAAATTTGTAAGCTTTTTTGAAGAGGGGAAGGTGCACAGAAAAAATTGACTGACATGTGCATCTTGGATATGTAGTTATAGCTTTAATAATGAATTAAAGATGATCATTACATTTATTTTTGGACACAGGACACTCCATGGCGAGCGTAGCAGACGGAGAGCTAGCTGTGAATAATGGAGCAACTTTCATCACACATTTGTTCAACGCAATGCTACCGGTGAGTGAAGGAATGAAACCCGCATTGGCATGGCTCAGACAGTGACTTAATGCCTGAATTTATAATAGAAACGTTTCCATTCCAAACATGTTAATTTAGAGTTATACGGGGTCGCTGCGATAGAACTGTCGCTACATAAAGGTCTCCCATTTTAAATGTAAAAATCTTCGATGTCTTCCCCGAATTTATAAATTAAAGTTCCACTTAAAGCTTATGCTAACTTCAATAATGTAACCATCGTTGTTGTCAATACACTAACATTGACGCTATAAACGCTGCAGCAAGGATTTAAGAGGGCTTTTACGTGAGGAACCCAGTATATCTCGGCCACTTTATATTTTCTGTAATTTGCATTGAACCCCGTCGTTTAACCGGCAGACTCATTCATTCAATGTGGTCTGGACATTTAGAAGCATAAAATTCAACAGGTTCAATAATTTACAAGTCTTTATGTGTTTAGTTTCATCACCGTGACCCTGGACTTGTGGGTCTTCTTGCATCTGAAAATCTTCCCCCAGGGAAAACTATTTATTATGGAATAATTGCCGACGGTAATCATACTCATCCTTCTACGACCCGTATTGCCTACCGAGCTTATCCTAAAGGTATTTTCCTAATTTTCATAAAATATTAGCAGAATTTTTTTAACAAGGTTTTAAATTTACAGGGATCGTACTAGTGACAGATGCTTGTTCAGCCATGGGCTTGACTGATGGAATTCACCACATAGGACAGCAAGTCATACAAGTGACGGGTACCAAAGCCCTGCTTCAAGGGACAAACACTTTAGCGGGAAGTGTTGCTACTATGATATCTTGCATTCACTACTTTTGGCAAACTACTAGTAATTTTACACAATTCGGATCTATTACAATTCTGATGATGAAATCACTTGTCTCATACGTCTTCGTGTAATTATTTGATACAGAGTGCACCATTGTCGAAGCGTTGGAAGCTGCAACACTGCACCCAGCTACACTTCTAAAAATCCAGGACTCCAAGGGAACACTGTGCTTTGGAACGGATGCAGATTTCGTGTTGCTCAAACCTGAGACGTTGGACGTAATCTCTACTTGGATAGGCGGAGAATGTGTTTACGAAAATGATATCTACAACCACAAACTAATTACATTAGCTAAAAAACTGTAGCTGTAACTGAAAACTAGCCGTAAAACTATTTTTTAGTGCAGAAAACAGCAGTTCAATCATTAATTTAAGGCATTGGCATTTGTAATCTGATGTATGGATAAGGGTACCAATAAAATACAATTAAAACTTACTACCTCAATCGGAAATATCAATTTAATTGAACAATGAACGATATGCAATTAATTAAATCTAGCATAGCATACTGCCATGATACTGCTCCACCTCTATTAAGCCCATTCGAAAATGAATTTTTACTGCATTACTGCCACTAAAATTGAATTCGAACTTGCATTATGCATTTATGTAACATCCTGCTTACGTTCCCCTTTGTATTAATAAAATACATACGTGTGTAATGTGTAATGAACTTATGAGGTATCAATAACTATTCGGGAAGTTCATAATTCATGATTGCTAATTTACATTTACCACGTATCCACCAATAAGAATAATGCAATGCATGTAAGTAGTGATATTATAGATATGTCTG
Organism: Agrenia bidenticulata; assembly: GCA_034694785.1. Taxonomy (NCBI): domain Eukaryota; kingdom Metazoa; phylum Arthropoda; class Collembola; order Entomobryomorpha; family Isotomidae; genus Agrenia; species Agrenia bidenticulata. The sequence continues at coordinate 72,613 of JAQFYM010000291.1, forward strand.
TGAAGGGTTCAATTTCTTCAGATTAATAGAACCACAATGTGCAATGCATTAACATACATGAAGAAGTTCCTTTCTTTACCATTAAATTATAAAATGTCCAAGACCTTCAAGGATAAGTTCAAAACAATTTATTGAGAAACGACGCTTTCCATCATACATCAAAAAAGGAACACGACTCGAATTACTTGGATTCAGCATTCAATGTCTGGAGTCCTTTGTAGCTGGCAACAGGAACGTAGGTCACTATTGTGTACAATTTATGCACCGAATCTTCATCATCGTTTCTTCTTCTTTCAAGCTTGATTCGAAGGCGGAAGGGGACATTCCTGTAAACCCAAATTTACAAAAATTAACTTATGTTCAGTACATTAATCCCATTCCAATGATCCTTATGATTTGATATCAGCACGAAACATTTAATTTAGCGACAGGTAGTCAAACTAGTCAAGCCATGCCATACGAGTACTACGACTTGGAACCTTAGCCCTAACAAATTCAAAAATGCTTAATTTTCTCTGAACTGTAACAATTTTTCCTTGGGATGATGACCATGAAATGGATTCTCACCCCTACACAAAACTGCTAAATTACTGTTCCCACCACGAACCACAAGTGAAAAATGAAGTAATCACTTGTCGGCTTAATAGGGTGGGGTATTTGACTATAAATTATTACTTAATTTGCCGCGTATCTTTTTACTCTTTTTACTTCCTTGGGTAGCTTACAGAACTAGCTACCGGCCATGACTTTCTCTATCACCTCCAGTGACCTCCAGCTTCTCTAAATTGCCCTTAAACCTGCTTGAATCTACATCTGACTTACGACATTTTCTAGTTTTTACTATAAATTATGATATTAAGTCTAGATTTTAGAATATAAGTTCCAGTTAATCAGTGGCCGTAAGCCCCTTCTGACTCCCCAGTGGCCAGTTGGATTTCTAATTAATTTTTTTTGCCATTTCTGTTACGCCACGATCCCAACTGAGTTCCAACCCAACTCAGGCTAGTTAACTGTTTGAGTGCTGACACTGTGATATGGACTGACCTCAGTAACTCTTTAATTAATTGTAATTCCCTGGCCTGGCAATTACTTTCAGGATGAAATAACTGTTTTGCACATATGTGAGATGGTAAAAATGGTAATATATATATAGTTGAAACTCACCTAACACCTCGAGACCAAACTTGCTTATTGACATTCTCATCGATTCGAACATCAGCAGTGCCCATCTGCTGCTGGGCGAATTTTCGGATCTCATTAATAGCCCTAGGAGCCCTTCGCTTGAACCGGATCCCGTGCAGTCGCTTGTGCAAATTGATGGTGTACACGCGGCTCAACACCTCGTTGATGGCTGACTTTTTCTTCTCTCCCTTCTGCTTGGCCATCTGAAAATTTCAAAGGATTTATCAACTTAATTCACTCCCTTACACCTTCCCAATACTTGACCTAATGACTCCTCACCTTATCTCTCGTTCAGTTGAAGTATTTCTAAAAAAATTCCAAGAAAATTAGAAATCTGCTTGCACACGGAGGAAAACGTGGACTGAATGACTGAAGGAATGGTTTCTCTCAATAGAGTGAGTGCCTCAGAAATCTGAAGAGAGAGAGTGGGACCGAGAACAACGAACAAGAGTGCAAGAGTGCCGGCTCACATTTTATACTTCGTTCCTCTTCCACTAGAAAGCGACCCATTTCCTTTTTCCACATCGTCCCCTCATAATAAATGCCAAAAGTGCCACCCTTGCACCGTCTTCCGTCTCTCACTTTTCCCGCATCAAACTCCGCTGGATTTTTCTGGACCGGAAGCTCACTAGCTCAGGTTGAGGGGGAGGGGGTCATGAATCCCGTATCATATTGTTTTGTTTTATTTTGGAAAAAACATTGCTAATTTGTTAAAATTGAAGTCGTTTTCAAAAAATTCTCCCATATAATCCTTCTAGATAATCCTATTCATATCACCCCCAGCGATGATAATTTTGATAATCTCTTTTAGCTTTCATTCTCTTCTGATAATGTCTGAAATACCCCCAGAGGGTTAGTTAAAGAGTTAGACTAGCTGTTATAGATGCATGTTTATTTTGAATTGAGTGTATCTTGTATGTATTTCAAAGCATGGCAGTGATCGACGTGATCGTAGAAGCCCAATGCGAGGTGTTCTTCTAGGTCTCTCAAATGGTTCTATCAATGAATTGAAATCCGGAGCATGAAGCCAACCCATTTTTGGGAGCCGAGGCCGAAACTGGCCGAAGTTCTTGATATATGTATGCATTTATTATTGCTGCAATCAAAATCCAAACAACGGATGATTCTAGCGTGCTTCGGCTCAAGTATTTAGACACCGAGTTGGATTCGAGATAAAAGACACGGAGAACGGGATTATATAGTTTAAAGAGCATCATGGTGTCCAACTGAAAGAAAATCCGTCAAAAATAAGAACGAGGATATCTTCTTGGAATAAGACGGAAAGAAAATAACGGGTTAAAAAATGTTAGTAGGTAAATAACTAAAACGTATTATTATTATTAGATCGGGAGATGCAGTCGGTGCAGTGAAGTGACACACGAGTTCGAGTCGAGACACAAGTCACATGTTATTGTATTTTATCGGGGCTCTCTGCATATTATTGTGCGAAGTAAGATTATTGAGATTATTTAGTCCGGGCTGCATAGACTTTTTATACTGACAGAGAGATAGAGATTGAAAGTGCGTTTTTAGGTTGACACTTGAGAGACTAGGTTGCTTGCAGTTCCAAAGGTTTGTTTTTAGTAAATTCATTGAATATCAAGAGTTGTGGCCGTGTGGTGTGTAGCAAAAGGGGTGTATTGTATAACATAACAGCTTTTTCACAGGATCATGAAAGGGTTTTTCACTATATTTATTAATACAGTAAATAATTGGGAACAGCGGGCTCTTTTGTGTATTAATAATTAATTCTGACATTTTTGTAAGCTCTGGAGCTTTTATCGGTAAAATTATAGAACTTTTTTATGGTTTCAACTTATATGAGTTTTAAAATTTAGGACAAGCTGGATATTTATTTATTTAATTTTTAAACAAGATGTGCACATCAAGCCAATTTGGACATTTGTAATGGTGAATGGAAGTTTTAGTATATAGAAAGTAAAAAAAAACAGTATGTTAGTATTATTGTATACATTACAAATACAAATAATTAAATAGCCTCTGTACAGTTTGAGGTAAACAAATCCGAAAGCTTTCAATTTTCATTCGAATTAGACTACCTTAGCTACAGATAGCAAATAGAATCTAGTTCAGAAACCACTTTAAACTTTGATATAATAATTTGGATTTTGTCGGTTGTGATCATTTGGTTTATTTTTAATTGTAAGTTATTTTATTTCCAGACGAAAATTCTCAACGTTAGAAAGACCAGATCCAGAGTCCTGAGAGGACAGTAACGAACAAAGACACTGAAGAGTCGGTCATTAGAAAGCAAAGGATGAATGGTGCAGGTAGTGGAGGGACGTATATGAGTGAAGACGATTACGAAGACTACAAACCATCCCAGGCACATCTTCAGTCATCAGCCGCATATTATAATTCCAACGTTGTTAATCCCCTCGCTACATCCGCTGGGGTCAATACAGCTAATAATCCATCCGTGGGAGCAGGGCAGGGCGGTCCGAATTTTACTACCAGTAGTACCACGACCGGTACTGCAAGTGGGGTTGTTGGTAACCAAAGTTCATCTTCCCGAAATCAAGTGTGTTGTTTGATTGACGACGGGAAAAGGTGTCCTAGATTCGCTGGGAACGCTAGTTACAGCAAGCGGATTCAAAAGACTGTGTACTACAAACGGTTAAAACTTGAGATTGATTTATTGGTAAGAAAAGGAGAGGATAAGATTTTAATTTTCAAAGGCTCGTGACAAATGCTCGAATGAAATTTTTGCATCTCCTAAAGGCAAATCACATCTACATCTGTGACTACCATAAAATGGTCATTCAGAATGCGAGATCGAGACAGAAACGAGATTCTGAAGATGAATTAAATGATGGAGACGATGTTCCCGAGGTAGATCTGTACCAACTGCAGGTCAATACACTCAGGAGATACAAAAAACATTTTAAAATCCCAAGTCGTCCAGGACTTAACAAGGCACAACTGGCTGATGTATGCAATGTTTACTTCCTTGATGTAAATTAACATATTTATGTAAATTCGTATGCCTTAAAAACAATTTATTTATTTTTAGATCCTGATGCGACATTTTAAAACCATTCCAGTATTGGAAAAAGAAACCGTAACATATTTCATCTACATGATAAAATCGGAAAAAAACAAAGTCGACAGCAACAATCGACCTGACGGCGGAGGGGCTGGTGGCAGTACGGAGTATACGGAACGATACTAATAATGTTCTGCTTTGTCTCCAAATATCCCTATCATGTTTTATAAATCTGTAATCGCGTAGTTCCTTCCTGCTTCTTTGATTCATATTCGATCATCGAAGAGGATTTTGATTGTTAAAACCTCAGAAAAGTAGAAGTATTTTTTTAATTATCAAAATTTTCTAAAAATATCGTCAATTATTTAGCTGACTCGGTAGTAAATTTAGAGACATTTATTTTCATCCCTTTAGGAGAGAACATCAGTAACTCTGTACCAAATCAAGTTAGATAAATTATTAATTCGAGTACAAAAGTACCCAGGAGACTTTGGAAATTGTTTTGTACTACCTCAAAACGCCATGTCATTGTGTCTAAGACCTATGACAGGTATTGTGTAATAGATTAGCCAATCTCAACCTTATTTCTAATTCACGACTTACCCTGGTTGGTATTAAATTTTTGGGAGTATTTACACTGTATTTAAAATATAATGGAGGGTGACTTAATGCAATAATTCCAAATATTTGTATTAGTATTTTACTCAGAAGATCATGTATACCTGAAGATTCAGCATTTTAACAATTTTATGTTCATGACCATATGGAAAACACGAATTGAATAAATTACTCTCGACGATGAATCAGGTTTTAGATTTGAATGCATTTTTTTATCCTAACCCTGCCTCACAATCTATTAATTATGAAGAAAGCTAATACTCACATTGCGTGAATTAAACAGATGTATTGGCAGTAAAAATACGTTAAGAACAATTTTCTTTGAAGTTCCTTCTATCCACAGTCCCTGAAGGGCTAGTCAATTATTTATTTGAAAAATGTAGTCCCATAATTCTACTATCACTACTTTTAGAAGATGCCTTTTATGAGTAAAATTTGAATAGGCTTTTTGAGTTAATACGGAATTTATTGTTATAAGATTAATTTTGCGGTCAGTGAAGTCGTTTCAGGTTGCAATATTTGATTACATATTTCGTTTAATGTCTTAATTATTTAATTTTTGAAAATAATTAATGTTAAGCAATTGACTAGGCTGACGCTGTGAACTAATTCCCAAAACGGATAAGAGGGAAATATATCTGTAAATGCGATTGCGTATTATAAATCAGACTGGAAGCTTTGTCAATTCAAATACAGTAAGTATTTCTAACACTATTATGATGATTTTAGAATGGTAAAGGTAATGATTCCTTAGCACACCGAGCCATTGACCGAAGAAGTTTGAAAAATCCAGTGTCTTTCGGTTTTTCTAGGCCCCTCATTAATCTATTCTTCATCACAGCGACAAATTCTCGATTGCTTAGTTGACCATCCTCTGTTCAAAGTTAATATTTCAAATGAGATTATAAATAGTGAAAGAAAATTTTAATTTTAATCTCAAGAATTGAACTTTCTTACGATTTTCATCAAACAGTGTAAAGACTACGTCAACGATGTGGTCAGATAGTTCCACGTGGGCTACTGTCCTCGCCACGTGTTTTAATGTTCCTAACCAACAAAGAGTAAAATTACTGCTGCTGCATATAAATGCTACTATCAGGTAATAAATGGAAACGCAATGGCAAACTAACCTTGGTCAATTGCAGCACCAGCGATGTGATAAAACGTCAGAGCCGTGTCAACATCATTAATATTGCTGAGTAGATGAAAGAACTTCTGATAGTCTTCTAGGGAAACTCCAGTGGCGTATTCTTTATCTTTGCACCTTCAAAGTTGATATTTAAAACTCAATGATACAAGCCCGAACATTATCAAAAGTTTAGATTTAAGATCATCAATATCAAATATCATACTTTCTCTTCACTCTTTTGAGCATACGGGCTTTCCTCTTGGCAGGATAGCCTGCGTATGCAAGCAAAAGTTCAGCTAAATCAGCTTCTCCAATCTTCCCATTCTCGTTTGGTTCTTTTCGTTTGAATTCCAAATTCAAGATTTCTGTCTGTAATTGCATTTGAAATTCCAAAAATTTCTCGATTGTTAGTTTCTCTCGTCTCGTGGAACCAAAAAAGTACGAATTCAATGCAGAATTCATTTCCTATTCAAAAAAACAAAGTTATTAGTATAACTCAATTGCGTACAAGGCATTCAATGAAAATAGTCGATATTGATGGGGGAACATATTTACCCGTAAGTTATTCATTGAAACTGAGTGTTCTCTATGTCTAGCACCAATACTTGTCCTCTGTCTTATCAAAGCCGTAACCTTTTCAAATTCTTCAACATCGACATCGCCGTCCCCGTTCAGATCGAACATTCGAAATGCAATTTCAAAGTGCCTCCTCGACGCTATAAATACATCCAAAAATATATGTCAGACACGAAAGTTGGCTTCGATTTATCTGAAATCCGGAATAGTACTTGAAAGGACGGTTAGAAGAAACACGTAGTCAGAAAAAGAGATCAATCCGGCACTTCCCAACTTATAGAATATGCTATCCAAATCTAGCTCCAACTCCAACCGTCCTACTAGCTGTTTGAATAGTAAAACAACGCAGAATTAATATTCATCGAGATTTTTGTCAGATAATGTAGGAGTTACTGATCGGTCAGTCTACTGTTCTTGTTAATTATTGTATCATTCAATCAATCCAGATATTTTCATGCAGTTATAACGAAATGCATCATCAGAATTTCTCTAGTAAACTACTTGATATATATTTTAGTTGAGGGTGACTCGAATGGAATCTAACGAACTAGTGTGAGTACATTCGAAATAAAAAGTGCAGTAATCACTATAGCCATTTGATTGCGTTTTAATCTTGAATGTAGACAAAAGTAATAACTAATGAATCTGTCGCAGCTTAAACGGTGGATCAACAAATAAATTGCCTAGTGGCTAACACATACACAAGGTAAGCGGGTGGGGCACGACTGTGCTCTTCCTAAAATGCTAGTAGTTGACGAGACAAGGTGAGGTGTATATTAAAAGCAATGGTTGTGCAAGGTCAATAGTTTTTACGGTCAGTATAATACATAATTGGAACATTCGGTAAGCCATTCCTATTGGAAACGCCGCAGAAAAGGCGGTTTAGATGTTGAAAACTTTGAAAAAATTAGGACTTTAGTATCAATCAAGTGCAGTTTTTATAGGAATTAGATGTGATGTGCAGAGAGATAGAGATAGAGAATGGCGAGGTTACCTCCCGACAGGTCTGTGAAAGGCAACATTGACCAAGATGAGTTAGAGTGGGTAGTAGATAGTACAGGAAGATAAGTTTGAGAAAGGACAGAGATCATTTGTAGTTAAAGACATACATATAAGATTGTGCTTGTGTTTGTTGAATGATTTGAACAAATAACTGCTCAAATACACACAAATCTTTTACAAATTTGGGGCTAAATTCACAAATCATAACTTACTTTTGGATCGTAACGTTTGAATTGGTCCAACCCAAGCCCTAATATTCAATCCATAGAATACTAGCATTAAAAATAGTACACTTAAATTAAACGGTAAACAGTAAGTTCAAGCTGGCCAACCGTCAGGCTGTTTAATTCCTGGAGTTATCGACCTCAGGAAGTCATCCGGGGTCATGAATATTTCCGTTTCTCCATTTGTATGAACAACTTGAAGTGTTGCAAAGTAACGAAAGGTCTTGTCCGGAGTAGAATACTGACGAATTCTGTTTTCGTATTCGATGATCTATGCAGAAAAAACCAGCATCTTGTCTTAAGGCTTGGCTTGTAGTATTAATCAAAACGGACAAATCAATGTTAAACTCGCTGACATACTTTTCTGTCACGAAAACCAATCTTAGAAGACTTCTTTTTAGACACTTCTTTGCCACTTCCAGATTCTTCTGCATGGGATTCATCATTAAGGGCAATCTTGTCCTTTCGATTTTCCTTGACCTCAGCTGCATCAACCTTTGGCCAAGTAGGCCAATCAACGTCTTTCAAAATTCTATAAACAAAAAAAAATTTATGATGGTAAATACAGAAAATATAAATTTCCGATATCCAATGGAAACTTGCCTGGGCCAATCAACCCAAGCGCCAACCAAAGATAAAGCAAGGAACCATGTCCAAGCTATGGTAAACTTTGACGGAGGCACTGGTTTGTGACCGAAGTTATTGTATCCCGTTTGTTTTTCCCGAATGACCAGACTAAACGCACTAAGAGACGATGGTTTCAAAGAAAACCTTGGAACTTCTAGTATCCATCGGGCATTCTGGTTCAAAAACAGATTCCTTCGAATCCCTGAGTTCCACAATTTAGGAGAGTTGATGGAATTAGAAGTACTGAGTAATCTATGAACAAGGGATGAATCAACACGAACTAGAGGTGACCTTCTAGTTGCGGCTCGGGTGATAAAGCCAGCTCCTTGGAAGAACACAGCGTACATTATCGCAATTCACAATTCAACCTAGATTTCATAACATAATTATGTCAATCTAAATTCCCACATTCTCAATAGAATTGTAATGCACTGGAAATCTGTTATTTTACTAACCTGATAACTTTTGACTATGGAATCAGTATCTATAGTTATTTTTATATTGTGGAAGGTCAAATTCACCCCATCAATGATCCTGGACTAAGATGTAAGAAGAAAGCAGTTAGAAAGATAGGGCGGGCGGAGAAGATCTAATTCCTAGCGAATATAATGTTGATAAAGATAATTTGTCAACTTATTTTTCCTACAAAATTCAACAAAAAATTCCACTTTTATCAACATTATCAGCAAAGTATATAATCATGAATCTCGACTTCTGGAATCTTTCATTTATTTTAGACTAGGAACCAAGGTATGTGAAAGTTCCTTCGTTTCCCAACTCACACTACATACTAGGGAAACGAACTTTCACCTACCTTGCACCATGGGCTAGGAATTGTAGGATATTGGTAGTTCAATGGTAATTCCTAACAACTTCAACCTGTATTTCTATTATTGACAATCGTAACAAGTAATTTACTTACCGAATACAAATCACTCTGATCTTCTCTATTCGGAACCAGGAAAGTAAGAAACCAACGTGTGACAACTAATAATAAATGCGGAATGACAACAGTTCTATGGTGACAACTAATAATAAATGTGGAATTGGATGTTATAGCTCAAGTAGGCTGACTGCACCAGATGAGCTGAAGTTACCCGACATCCAACTGACAGACTCCCATAATTCAGCGTAGCCACCCAACAGACGGCGGAGGGCTGAACTTACCCGAGTACTTTTGAGACAATAATTATATCTAAACGTTAGTCATTTTAAACTAATAAATGTAGCAAGTAAACTTAAGGCTGTAGCTCCCCAGTTCCGACTGGTCCAACCATGAGAAATGGGTAGCGGTTTTACATCAAATTTTCCTACACGAAATTGTAGCTCATTATATTATATCCACTGTTGGAATAATCTTAAAAAGAAAGCTGGAAAAATTAATATTTTTGAAATAAATAAAGATTTGATTTTTTTTAAATTTAAAAAACTCACAGGTGCAACTTCATATAGCCCGAGCCAGGTTGATAAAAAATTTCAAGCTTCTAAACCAATTTATGA
>JAQFYM010000292.1:0-82278 GCA_034694785.1 Agrenia bidenticulata
AGAAGATGTGTGCCAAGTTTCATTAAGATTGGTTGACCCGTTCGAGCGTAATCGTGCAGACGGACGGACGGACGGACAGACGGACGCAAGAGCATTCGCATAAAGTATCTGTCGATACTTAATAATTTGTACAATAACCATAATTTTTAATATTATAGAAATTGTGCTTCTCAAATCAAAGAGAAATTTTCCAAGTGGAGCGTGCCAAAAACGATATACCGCTTTTCAGTCCCTTGAACAGCCTTAAGGCAAAGCTTGGAGTAGGTTTTTCTGTTCTCTTTGAAACAAGATACGTCCAGCTTTAGGTTCTTTTGAAAATATTCCAATTTATAAAATTGTCACATAATTTGAGGTGTTATAGATTTGCGTTATCTATCAATTGGCATACATTTTTTTTAATTTTTAAAATCCACAACATACATCCTTAATGAAAGGTCCATCATTGAAGCTGTTTTGGATGGAGATGAGTTTAGAAAAGAGTAAGGGCAAAGGTGACAGTATGCGTATGCCCCAAATAGATTTAGTGCATTCAGCAGAATGTAAAATTCAGATAGGGTCTACAATGCAACAGACAGCTTTCCCGCACAATGAAAGTTACTCACTAGAACTTGCCTCCCTGGAGAAAAGGACGAATGGAATGGATGAATCTGGAATGACTGACAAATGAGAAGAGAGTGGCAATATTCCATGAGATTCTCAATAAAACACGGAATAACAAAAGAGGATTTCTCCAGGGCCTTTGAAAAAGCATGTGTCGTGCTTGGATCGTTGCTTTTACTTTTGTAATTATACTTTTTGGCGTTTTCTGCTTGTGAGTTTACTCCTTTAAAATATTTTTAAATGGTCACTGAAGCAGAAAGTTAGGTTGGAAGTTTTGTAAACTTTTAGTAGAAGCCGACGAAGGGTGTGATTCGCACCGAGAATTTTCATCACTTGTTGCATCGGTTAAAGGCAAGAGCTTCAGAGTTCAGATGCCGAGGGAAATCGCAGGTATATTTTTATAATTTTATTTTATTGCGTTCTTTCTTGTAGGCGAGGTAGAGTGGACATTGCACTTGCTTATTGCTTTTCTCCGAGTTCAGGTAATTGATTTGATTTGGATATTGGTGTGGAATGTGGATAGTGTGGAACATTGACCCAGGCTGCAGGCATGCATGTGCATCAGCAATTTCGGTATTCCTTTTACATTGCAATAGTAATTTTGTAATTTATCATTTTTGATTTTTCAGATCCACCAAGAGAAGAAGAGTCCAAGATCATCGAAGAAGAAGCCATTGCTTATGTGCCGCTGTCAAGCTTGGAAACGGAAGTGATTTCTTTTCCTGAAAATAAACAGTTTCTGCTAATACTAGAAGATAGTCGGGATCAGCATTTCCCGAAGGAATCAAGTCAAGTAAGTGGGGTTGCCTGCCTTTAATTTCTCACGGTTATCTTACGAGCAAGCCCTGTATCGCCTGTATGGTGGCTGATAAATAAAGAAAAATTATTAAAATACATGCATCTTGTTCATGGGGTTAGAACGAGGACATGAAGACAAGAGCAGCAACTTTAAAAAGCAAGCTAGAAGTCGATGAAGCTGCAAGTTCGACAACAGTAAAAGTACCAGAGTACTTGATTTCACAAGATGATCCTGAAGGCCGTACCTCGTCTACTTCTCCAATGGTTATTGAGGGAACACAACCTACAAGCCAGGAAAGAATTGCCAACGATGTTAAAAAAGGAAGAAGGCCAACTTCAAAGGCTGCAACGAAAAAGGCCACAGTGTCATCAATGCAAAACGAAGCAGGACCCAGTGGTTGTAGTCCAAATCTGGAGACTGGATCAGATGATGAGCCAGTAGGTCATACCTCGTCTACTTCTCCAATGGTTATTGAGGGAACACAACCTACAAATCAGGAAGGAATTGCCAACGATGTTAAGAAAGGAAAGAGGTCAGCTCTAAAGGCTGCAACTAAAAAGGCCACAGTGTCAACAATACAAAACGAAGCAGGACCCAGCGGTTGTAGTCCAAATCTTGAGACTGGATTAGATGATGAGCCAGAAGGTCATACCTCGTCTACTTCTCCAATGGTTATTGAGGGAACACAACCTACAAATCAGGAAGGAATTGCCAACAATGTGAAGAAAGGAAAGAGGCCAGCTCTTAAGGCTGAAACTAAAAAGGCCACAGCATCAATACAAAACGAAGCAGGACCCAGCGGTTGTAGTCCAAATCTGGAGACTGGATTAGATGATGAGCCAGAAGGTCATACCACTCATACCTCGTCTACTTCTCCAATGGTTATTGAGGGAACACAACCTACAAATCAGGAAGGAATTGCCAACGATATTAGAAAAGGAAAAAATCCAGTTCCAGCTCGAAAGGCTGCAACGAAAACGGCCACAGTGTTATCGATGCAAAACGAAACCGGACCCTGCGGTTGTAGTCCAAATCTTGAGGAGACTGGATTAGATGATGATCCTGAAGGTCATACCTCGTCTACTTCTCCAATGATTTTTGAGGCAACACAACCTACAAGTCAGGAAGGAATTGGCAACGATGTTAGTAAAGGAAAAAGGCCAGCTCGAAAGGCGGCAACGAAAAAGGCCACAGGGTCATCGATGCAAAACGAAGCAGGACTCAGCGGTTGTAGTCCAAATCTTGAGACTGGGTTAGATGCAGAAACTCCATCATCTTCAACTCCAGTGGTCTCAAATTCAAAGAAAATAGTTAAACGAAAACCAATTCAATCTACTCTCTTAAAAGCAGTAAAGACTACTCCATCTGCAAGTGAAACCGACCTCTTATCTCAAGATATTACTGAGGGGCCGTTGCCTAAGAAGAAGAAACTTCCTGCAAGAAGCCAAGCCTTAGAGGAGTTTAAACATGGCTCAGACTTCAATACTATTCGGACTAATCCTGCAACTAAAAGCTCAGTCTCAGTCAGGTCTCACAGAAACGAATCGGAACCTCGGGCTGAAGAAGCAAATCTAATAATACCCGAAGCAGATTATAATGCGGAAAGTAGCAGTTTACTCCAGTCTGAAACTGGCGGATTGTTAATTGAGCAGTTACAATCTTTCGGTGTTCGACAAACTCGCTCAATGAAGCATAAGCTTGCTGCGTCTCTAGTTTTACCACTCTCAGTAGGAATAAATGAGGCTACCTCCAGTTCGGCATCTATTTCGAATACAGAAGAAAACGCATGTAACATAATTACTAACCGTTTGAGCGACACTGCTGGCCCCATTAATGTTCAAAGTAAGGGATTTACAAATAAGATAATATCGCTAGACTGCTCAGATGATGAAGAAACTCTTGCATCGAGTATTCTTGAAAATATGGGCAGCGATGAACTTCATGTTATGATTAACAACTGTCTTCAAATTGAACCCGTCATCAAGGTAAATTACAATCCACAATTGATGAATCCTCTCCTTTTGTTGACAGATGTAATATGTAGCAAATTCTCTATTTAGAAAGCAATGATTAATCATTTATACTTTCATTTTCTGTAAACATCAATTATTACTAAATACGTTTTTACTCTTTCGTTTTAAACTAGGAAACTGGCATGTTGGAAAGTAGAGCCGATATTCCATGTACTCCTATCAACTTTCCAACTGTACCGTCAAGCTTTAACTTCGGCCAAATTGCATCGGGTGGAAGTCAAGATCTGTTTGATTTCGATACACCGTCAAACTTACTTCCGAAAGTGGCGAATGTCAATCCGATTGAAACCGTATCATCTCCGGCGATTTTCCTTTCAACTGAAGTTATTAAATCCAACAAATCGAGCAGTGCCGTCAGCGTGCTTAATATGCAGCAGCATAAAGAGTTAACAAATGAAAAGCCACATGTAGGTGATTGCGAATTCATCGGATTAAATAATCCTCGGAAAGTGATTGAGATAAAAGGAATATTGAAACGTGCCTTTAATTCTGAATCTGATGGAGAGGCCTCATTTGGATCGGAACAACATCCAAAAAAGGTTCGTCAGATACACATTACGATACGACATACAGTAGATACATTTTTCCATTCAATAACTAAAGAAAGTTCTATTATCCAGTATGGCGCAATAATCTTTATATTAAATATTATAGAAATTGTGCTTCTCAAATCAAAATGAAATTTTCGAAGTGGAGCGTGCCAACAACGGTAAATCTATACCGCTTTTCAGTCCCTTGAACAGAAGGCCAAAGCCATTGGGATATAGTAGGAGAGTTTCCAAATTTGCAGTATCTAGTCAAATTGGTGCTATAGCTATGGGAAAAAATCCTAAACGAATGGAGCCCATCATAGGTGAATAGATCTTTTACTGTTGACTGAAAGGAGCAGTAGATATAACAAGTTATATTAGCATTTTATTCAGTAATAACATGTGACATGTTGGTATTGTAGTTGGTAGATTAGTCAAGAAAGTAAAGGGGTTTATTTGTATTCTGTGTTCTTAGATGCCAGTAAATTATCTCCCTTGAAAAACTCACGGAACATTTTAGGATCGGAAGCTCCCCTGGATCAAAGTTCGACCCTTAGTTATGGTACCAGTAAATTAGGTCAAAATCGATCAGACCCTTTGAGGGAACGTATAAAAATAAAACCTATTCGTAATCGAGATGCTTATCCCAGTGAGGTAGAGAAGCCACTTGGTGTAACTGAAACCAACTCTGCAATGTTAGACGGTAAGATTTTAGTTTTCAGCAAAGCAGGAACACTTTATTTTGATAAATAATACGATTTTATGTTTTCGATAACCATTCTATTGATATATAGAATGGGACGAATCTGAAGTTAATCTTAGTGACGTCGTAGACCCTGCTAATTTATTTGTTGACAGTCAATCATTTTCTGAACGGGCTTTTTATGAAGTTGCCTATCCAGATTTAATTCATTGCGTCCATCCCGTAGGACCTATTTTACGGAAATTAACTGCACCCTCTATGTAAGCTTGTATTTATTATTGCAAGCTAAACTCTTTAGATATTTTATTTTGTATTCCTATATTTGGCATATTTCTAGGGAAGATACTTTGAAAGCAGCATTGAAACGTAAGAAGATAAAAACGATAGGAGATTTGTGTGCCATAACAAGATTTGAAGTTAAAGAACTCCCGATATTATCACCGCGATATGAGACCTTTCAATCGGTTATGAATCGATTCGCTGATAATAGAGGGATGGAACACATGAGTTGTGGGAAAGGCAAAGGAGTATCCCATAAAAGTTTGCATAAAACATCAATTCTGCAGAACGACGAACAACCAAATCCATTTTCAATCAAAACTAATCCCACTCCCAAGAACTCGGACAACAAACCGAAATGGTCTCCTAATTCAATTTTTGGGTCGTGCAATGACTCACCAGTACTAAGATCAGGTAAAAAGGAACACAGTAGTGAGTTTGTTAACACAACTAAATGTAGCGAATTGTGTAAGTTGATTGCATTTTAAGCTAAAATTTTTACAATTTACAACCGTTACTTACTTGGTGTTCGATATCAGAACGGAACTGAAATCATTGTTTGAAAGGTTATTTATTTGGGTTTTATTGAATTTAGGGTTCCAGAAAGACAGTGAATCCTTAATTAGGAGTAGTGGAATGTTTGGCCAACAAAGATCGAAGTCAGAAAGTGATTTTAGTTTGCTGCAAATTGGAAACTCATCAAACTCCTCACCCAAGGCTTTTAATACCACTGTTTCTGGTACAAGTGGAATACCTGACCTCAATCACAACACCCCCGATCTATTGAATAACTTTTCGTTTCTCAATGAACTGAAAGATTACATAAAGAGCGAAAACCCAGCAGCTCATAGATTCGTTGATTTTATTGTAACCGATAAAGAATGTGCTAGTAGACTTTTGAAGTGCGCCTTTGGAAAAGATGATGTTAACCGGAGTTTACTTTTAAACGGGGAATTGAACATCTCAAGGGATTGGATCGCTTCCGCAATCAGTGCATCAGGTACAGTATAACATTTGTAATTAAATTAACTTGTTCGGTTGAATTTAAAAAAAAAACATGCTCAGTAATACTCTAATTTTTAGGTAATGGTGGATGTGGCAAGGAATTGTCGTCAATCTTAGTCGGCATTCTTGAACTCTTTCAGCGTGAAGAGAACAATCAAGAAGGAACTAAAAACTTGAAAGATCAGTGTCAAGAGTTTTTAAAATTGCTTAACAAGCCTAAGGAACCAAGGTCGAGAGAATCAATAATGAATCAAGTTATCCAAGACTTAGAGGAGTTGAATGGCATGGGACCAGAACTGCATTTATCAGCTAGAAATGCCGAAAGTCTTCGAATGTTGGGAGTAATGACAAAGATAACAGAGAACTGCCTTTCAGAATCTCATAAGAAGAAACTTATTTGCAAAACTGTGAACTCTCTCCAGTCACCTACTGCTTGGCAATAAGTCCGAAGGCGAAGTACAAATACAAATGATTTCATTTTCAAGTTAAAAGATGTCAAATTTTCAAACTTACTAATTTTAACTAACGACTATTCAGTATTTAAATAAGAACTTTTCTTGCTAATTTAATCGGTTGAATAGAATAACATCCTCATGTTTTTCCGGTGTAAATGATTAAAACAACTAGTGATCAACTACTAATCAGTATGCGATGCAGTTAAATGTAAATAGTTAGGCACAAACTTGTGTAGTATTATCATTCTACATTTCTACGAGTTTCACAGTTCAGGATATTTTTTTATTAGAAAGACTTAAAATAATTGAACGTGTGTGAGGCACAATGAAGCCACGCAAGGAAATTAATGAATTCAATTGTTTGTTATACAGTTTTAGGTAACTCGAAGTATTCACTCATCCTACATATTTGTGAAATGTAGATACTTTGTGAATATTGTAAGGTGAGGGTTGAACTAATTTCAGATTTTTGAACTGCAATTTAATCTCTGCACTTGGATGTACATGTATTGATTAGGATTTGTATTTTTTAGACTGCATTTATTCGAAACTTGGGATAGAGCGATAAAAATGATAATAAAAGTAAATCTTTTAGTTGAATCTTGACTATAAATTATGAAATTAAGTCAAAGGATTGCTTTATATCTCCTTAATGTAGATTGTAGATCATGGATAGGGTATTGTAATAAGAAAACCCATCTTCTCATCATATACCTGTGAAACTGGCGGCTAGAAATGTTTTCATTAAAGCAAAAGCTAGCTAACCAAGTAACAGATCATATGTGTGTTTGGGTAGGTTCCGCAATCCGTAGGTAAATATTGCAGTTTAGTGTGAGTAAGCATGGAATTCATCATAATCTTTCAAGTGCAGCTGCTTTATTAGCGAATCTCTATATTTAGAAACTCGAGACGTGGGTATGTTGTTATAAAATCTCTTCCTCACAGTTCTTTACAATTCTGCATGTTTTGGTTCGAAAAAGTTATAAACATTGAACTCATCTCTTGTCGCCGAAAACCATTATGACTCCGAGGATACCCGAATTCTATTACTTTCGTGCACTGTAGACGGACTCTGGATTTTGGATTTTTAGGTTTGTGTGAGCATTGATGAATCAAAGTAGCTTTTTGAGGTATTAATTTCGAACCTCTAAAATTGAGAGAACATTGCAAAATGCTCCATCATTTGTTATTTCTAAAGCCCTCTATTGAAGGGGTGTCTGTCACGACAGAAAATTTAGTTTTCAAACTTATCTACGGAGTTACTTGTCCATTGTTTTTGGCATTTGGGGTTATTTTCTACACAAGAATATGCTTCTTAGATCCTATTAACTGTGTCTCTAACACTACTGAGAGTTTCAAGGTCCTTCGAGCTATTGACTCATACTGCCTTGAAAATACATACATCGTTCCAGAGTATCCCCCGATATCAGGTAGGATTTATAGATCCATTTCATCCATTTGTACTATTTCAAAATTTATTTTTGGGTAAACATTGATCTGATTTCTTTCTGGGATGAAGAGTCTACGCTGGTGGAAATGGAAAAATTCAATGATGCTAGTAATCGATTGTACCAATGGAACTATCAATACGTTGGAGTATTTTTCGTGATCTGTGGTGCTATATGCTACCTCCCGTATGTATTATGGGAATGGTTTGAGAACGGTCTTCTAAAAAGCCTTCTACAAGATTTCATGTCAATCATCATCCCTGAAGGAGTAGAATCAGCCAGCCCAAAGTGCAGGTTTAAGCAAATGCGTCAGTTGTCCAATTTCTGGAGCAAAAACAAGATTGTATTGGAAACTTATGCATCTGCAAATATTTTGTGCGAAGCTCTTAATTTCGTTTGCATTGTTTTTATATTTTTACTCGCCAACAATTTCGTGGGTGGACATTTTAAGAGCTTCGGTTTGACATCTGCAAGGGATACGCTGAGAGCTTTCCCAAAAACTGCCAATTGTTCTTGGAGCACGGTTGGACCTTCTGGGAAGCCGGTTATTTACGAGGGCGTCTGTACTATGAACCTGAACTACCTGAGTGAAAAAATGTTTTACTTTGCATGGTAAATAGACACTATACTTTCAATGTCAAGATGTTTGTTACTTAACAAACCTTAAGGTTAAACGATTTTGATTTTCAGGTGGTGGATGGTTTCAGCAGCGATTCTCTGCTGCATAAACCTCGTGTACCGCTACACAATCTTTGGGAATCCGGATTTACAGAGCTCCTTGATAATGAACGGAAGCCTTGTGTTGGTCAGTCGTGCTCGGATAAACGACACTACTACTGATCAAAAGGTCGAGTCTTACTTAAAAGGAATCAGTTATGGAGAATTTTTTATGTTGAAGAGAATTCAAGCTAATGTCATGCCTCATTCATTCAATGAAATCTTAAATCATTTAAGCCTCTATAATAATCTCTCACAAAGTTCAAATAAAGAAGAGTAAACATTCGAGGACTTGACGCTAAAAATAACAAGCTGGAAATTTCGATGACAATTTTTCTAAGCTATCTTTTTGAGATTTTTAAGATGGAAATTAAGAAAGGTCAAGATAGACGGCACTAGTCTTAGATCTCCTTTCCTGTATTGTCTATGTCTGATATGAAATTAACCCGGTTCCTTCGCTGATTAAAAATACCATTCTGCTTATTTTAGTTTATAGTTGTAAACATTAATTCATCTTTAAAAAAATAACGATAATTATTTTATAGTTATTTTACCGTTGGTCTAACTTCACATTCGTAACTTAATAAATAAAAAATACAATGAACATAGTGAGTGATGTATGGAGGGTTTAGAATAATATATATTATTGTTGATCTTCGTTTTTTTAAACAGTAAAACATTATTGACTAGGGTCACAAACGTATGTTGCCAATTTGTAAAATTGCCTATAAACTCTCAGCAACGCAAAGCAAAGCAATCACCTTACACTAATTGGAAACTGGCACCTGAAACGAAAATAGTTCTCGGCTTTGAGTTGAATAATCGTTACATTTAGAAAAAACGCAGATAATTAAAGCACCAAATATTAAAAGCCTGCGTTTATCATGAATCTCGATGGTAAAATTCATATTTAAAAAAATTCTAAACTAGATAATTCAATCATTAAAATATAATATGTAGCATAAGGTTAAAAAAATTAAAATGAACCTCATTAATTTATTATACCGTCCATTGCCACGCAATCGGTTGTCAGTAATGTAATAAATAAAAAAAATGTACTTTCCTATGATACTGCTTTATCAGACTTTCATGATTTCACCAGAATCTCAAAATCAGGAACATTTCACCTAAGCTTGAGAAGTTTTGGAGTCTACGGAGTTCTATTTTTGTCATTGAACGGATTCGCATCCTTCTTGGCATCCAACCCGGCAAACGTATGATTCACATCCCGATGATTCGCTTCATCAGCCCGGATGCACTTGATAACATCCTTAACGACTGCATCATCCCCCAATTGGTAATACAACTTAGCGATATTCGGAGCCGGCTCTTTGCTCCATTCCTTTAAGTGGCCGGCTTCAATGTCCGCAAGTAAACTGGTATATGTCTTCACAGCCTCTTCTTCCAAGTAGCCAACGAAGCGATGACAAGTCTTAGGTGAGACCAAATAAGATAGAAAGAACATGTTGAAGAAGATCCCTTGAGCCCCTATCACCATAGCTCGAAACATGAAATTGGGATCCTTCAGCTGCATAAAGATAAGAAGATGCATCCGTTCATTTTCAGCTTCTTCTAGGAGCGTATGAATCCACCCGTTGTCTCTCTGCATTGTGCGAAGGGATTTCAGATGTCTTGCCATTCCAGCAACCATACCTGGAATTTAATAAACATCAAATTTTACCTGCTCATTTCCAAATTAGAACAGCACCCCCCCCCCCCGTGGATACATATTCGACGAGTACCTGGAACACCGGCCACAGTCTCAAGGAACAGACATCTATTTAGCCAGTCTCTTTTGGTCATTCCACCCCCAGGGCCCTTGTACCTGGATGCAATGTCAAATCCCTTTCTCATAAGCTTGACCCCGAGCAGGGCCACGCGGTCATGCATTTTATTTGGTTTATAATGCGTTGTTTCCACACTGGACAGATCTGTTTCTTTATAGACTGGTGTGGCAGGGCAGTTTGACTCGTGCGAGGAAGATAATTGCTTCATTCGTTCTTTAGACAACTTGAAATGTACATCTACTGTGTCTCCCGAACCCTTAGATCCGGATTTGGACCCTAGATTTTCAGTCTTTCCATCATTGTGTGTGTTAGTTCTTTGAACTGCAATCCAACTAGTTGTGAAAAAACTGGAATGGTGAGTGGGGATTGTCGGGAATAAAGGTAAAGATATTCGACTGTGGGGAAAAGTATTCTTAGATTGATGGAAGATTTTCAGTAGAGTGGATCGTGTGGTAATTCCTCGGAAAATTTCCTGCATTTTAATTGTCTGATTTTGTGCAGCTCAAAGTCAGTCTGAAGAAACAGAATAATGAGAATAGTAAAAATCCATGTAAGAGTATTAAAAATAAGTATATTATGATTTTTTTTAAATACTATGGACAGCTTACCCCTGGAATACGAATACGAAGATATGATAGCGTCGAATTTAGTCTGGTACGATAAGATCAATATCTTTTACCGGCGGGTCACAAGTTTGACAGTTTGTTGCAGGTGCTACAATGTTACTAATAGTGATAGAACGAATGCTGAGTAAAAGAGCTAAAAGGATGGCTGTATAAAGCTAATGTAACTATCAAACTCGGAAATCTCGTGACTAGTAACATTGCGCAACGTAGTAGGCTTATTGCATGAGAAACCAGATCATTTTCCTTCTGACGATTCTGACGATTTACTTTTAGTGCTGGGCCCAATTTCTCGTGTAATTTCCGCAAATATTGAGTATAGAATTTTAGTCTTTTACATAAGATCAGATATGACCAGAGTTAAACTCAGTATGTGTGTGGTCAATTTAATCTTTAATTAAATAGAACAATTCTGATTTAAATATCAAGCACTAAAATAGCATGGTAGAATTTTTTAAGGAAGAAACAAAAAAAACTATATTCTGTATGCACATTTATACTTAGAGAATATTTCACCTACTGATATTTAAATTATTAAGGTGTGTGCAGAGAACGCAACCGGCATTTTCCTGTTCAATATCAACATTAATTCGTTTAATTAAAAAAAATCACTTTAATTCTCGTCTATTAGTCCCAATCTTGTTTCTAATTTCGAGAAAGAGCACATGGCCCGCAGCTGCGAAAAGTGCAATCCCAACAGGCTTTTAGATACAATTGATTTCCAAGAGACATTAAAATCAATTAATTAATGCCAATTGATAATTTAAATTCAATTTCAGCAGATGAACGTTTACAAACATCGAAATATAAGACCCATGAAAGTAGATGAAAATTCATGAAAATTCATACATATTCATGCACCATCCATTGAGATAAAGACGAGTAGATAGGCATGTATCCAACTTTAGAGTATCCTATATAATAAATTTAAGCTACAGGCTTGATATTTAATGCTCTAAGCTTATCATGGCTCAGCAAATTGGGAAATAAATAGTCCACAAGGTTCATTAAGCAATCACAATATTTATTCGTCCTTAGTTCTCTTCTATATTATATTCATTTTAAAGCATCTGCTCTTTTATTATCATGAGAGTAAAATTGTTACGAGTAATTATGTATGAGATCCTGGAGCGATTCAAATCAGATAATTGTCCGTCAAACAGTTCTTCGTCCCTTGAATAGAAAATAATTATGCATATTTACAGTCAGTATGACTTAATTTAAACTAGTCCCAATCCAACATTTAAGTTTATAAAAAAAAGTGGAATTGTCTTCATGAGTCAATACAAGTGTAATGAATTGCCTGGTTTTTTGGTTGAACAACTAAATATTTTTATATTTGTGAGAAATTGATTGTAACATTCCATAACGTCGAGACAATTTCGATTCAACTGCAACGTGAGAACGAGACTTTGTAAACACAACCTGAAGAATTTTAATAACTGCCTATTCCATAATTTATCGAACGAAATGTCGAAGCTTCGACTACAGACATGACGATAAAAAATAAGCGTTTAGAACTCAGAATGACTTGGTTTGACTGTGCAGATTGTTGCCTGTAACTAAACCTCCTAACTTTATAACTAAACCACTTAATTGCATAGCGCATAATAATCAGTGTGATCGAATCGTTACTAAAAAACAAATACATTCGCTTAGTTAGCACTGGTTGAGTTTTCTTCTTGAGTAGTTTGAAGTGTGGACATGTGAGTTGACAGTGTGTCCAGTTGAGATTTATTCTGGAGTGACTGTATATAAGCTTGAGACAGTATGTCACCCCCAGCAGTACGAATTTGGTAAAGATATCGATATTTTGCCTGGCGGGCTATGGCCCTTTCCTCTCGAGTTAGTCGACGTCTGGGGGGATGACGCTTCTTGTATGGGTCTTTAAATAAAATGGAGTGCATTCATTTAGTAATGCCCTTGTATTAAGTACCTCTTTATGTTAGTATTTGCTTACAAATGTGGATATCAAATCCCCTGGCTGTCAGTAGAGACTGGATGATGACACCAACAAGCATGAGGACAGGCCAAAGACCCAGAAGAAGCCAACTGAACCAGCAGAACTGCATTTCCTCTTTCCCTTTAATGTGACTCCAGACCCAGAAGGCCATTTTGAATTTCTCGACGAAATAGTCAAATGAAATCGCAATGCCTGCCCCACCGATCATCGCCGTTGTTAATATTGTCAAGGAAGGGAAACACACATTAGCCACGGCTCCAAATAGTCCAGTCCCTGAAATTATTCAGATGAATTTGCATTTTAATTCAAGCCAATCAACACAGTGAATCGAAATCAGGCAAAATTAATCAGAATAATTACATCTTCCATCTCATTTGGAATTTATGTGAGAGAAATAAACAGCGAATAGTAACAGTAATTTCACAAATTCTTTTCGTTTGCCAAATATTTCTCTATTTTTTTTATTGTTCCATACCCTCTGAAACCTGACAAGTTTGAAAAGTAAAACAAGTCCAATCAGCCCACCTCATCAAGTTATTATAGTTTCTGAACTAACTGTCATCAGCAACCGGCTTTTTATCAATTCATTAGAATCAAATACTGTATTTTTCTATTTAATCGCCCCTTGATCATTTTCACAAGATTATTTCCTCCAATAGTAACAATCTGTACAAAGGACTTTTGGGAGGGCGATTAGTTTGGTAAACGTTTTTTTTAAACTTGAAGAACTAATTTCACCTCTAATTTCCCGCATGCTACTGTCTCCTTATATTTTTATTTGTGTAAATATGTTTAATTTATGCATAGAACCAAACTCAATTTTTTTAACAATTGTAATGCATCCCCATGGCCAGAATAAGTCAAGTCATAATAGCTAACGATAAAAAGTGAGGAAATTTGGCCTGAGACTATATGTCACATGTAAATTGTCACTTATCTCCCTTTTTTGTTAAGTCATAGATTTCTCCGTGCTAGAAATCGTTTTAAAGCCCAATTAAATCACAAGGAACGATTTCCCTGAGAAGATAAGATGCACACAGTCCTTTTCAACTTAAGCGCATAATCATCATTCATAATAGCAACTCCTGCTCATTCTTAGCACCTTGGTCATCATAAAAAGTAGAAACTGGTTGAATAATGAATAACACTTTGTTTGCAAATGTGCGTCATTTGATATAATTGTAGATGATTTAGAGACACGAGATCACTGGTGAATTTTTGGACCTTGGATTCTAGTTTTTAGTTGGCATAGTCTACAGTTTCCCTGTATCATATCACTCGACTAAACACTAACGAAGAGTTTATGTAAATCATAGGTAAGTGTTCTTTAGGTTAATGTAATAGGTGTGAAACGATATGACTAACCGAGTAAGAAGATGACGGAAATCCAGATGGAATAGCCGACAGGGAAAAATATCATTGAGGCAAGCCCTGCCAGAAGACCCGCATGGAATCCCAGGGTAAAAAATCCAACGTACGGAACCAATAGGCAGATCAATCCATAAAGAAATCCCGAGAGGGTTGACACTCCTATGTAATTAATATAAAACTCTCATATATATATCCATATAGGTACTGGAGCATAGCATAAGGATATCCTGGATTGAGATGGCTTCTCTAATGCCAAGAGTGTAGGATTTATTTTTAATCCAATACTTTGTAAATAACTTACCAACATTTCCATATTGGGGTAACAAGTCTTCCACCTGACAGATGAGGAATACAATGACTAACCCGAACGTAAATCCCGTTAGGAATAACACGGCTTTGAAGCACCGATAACCTATTAAAAAAATGTCAAGCTTTTATTTAGTCATTCCATCCACTTCCATCTCATTTCTCAAAGCATACTAAATAGTTTATAAGCCACATACCGAAAATACAAAATAATATCCCGAAAATGAACAAAGAGGCAGAGATGATTGTAGTAACGGGCTCATAATTGTAATCCAAAAATACACAATCCATCAAATTGCCAGAAGTGACATTTTTCCCAACCCCTCCTCCAGTCTCGGTGACCGCAGTCCAGGGGAATACGGTCGTGGAGGAGGTTAGCATTTGTAGATCATCGTTAACATCCTCCTCCGTGGTTAGGGACGGGTTAATCGACGAGGAATAATAGTCTGGGGTAATGTCACTGTAATTTCGGATGTCCGAGTCTGTAAACTCGTATTCCATCGTTCTCACGCAACTGCTTATCGGCTGTGGTCCAACGTGCTTTTTAATCACAATCTCAAATCCTATTTAGTGTCTTCTTTTTCCACAAAGAACCCTCCATGGTATTCCTTACGGAAACAAAGAGGATAGATACCAATGCCAGCAAACTGCACAGGTAATCTCATATTAATTTACACAAATATCTAACTCTGGAGATATCACAAAAGTCACGGCATTTTTTTGCCCAATCTTCAATCCTCAGTTGTTCCTTGTTCAAATGAGCAGATCAATACAAGGCACTCAGGAGCCACCACCAATCTTAACTATCCCGAGACTATCTCCCTGTCGTTCCTCTGAAAGATGACGTTAATATACTGATCTATCTACAATTTGTGTACCAGACGACTAGATTCAAACGGGTTTGTCTAATCTTTATATCTAAAAAATATAATTCCAGACCTGACTGCGCAAAATTTCTCTCTACCCGACTATCAAGTGGAATTTCGGGTCGGATTTAAAATTCAATTTACTCTTTTAAGCCCCGACAGTTTTTTTGCAACATCTTGCCAAATGCATAGTAAATATTAGGAGATGATTCCGCGAGTGCGGAGAGGAGCTCACTATTCCATGACGATACTCTCAACTTAGGAAATCAATAGAAGGGTGGGTGAATCTCCAAGCCCTGCTGATGTTCTATTATGTTGGATCGTTGGATGTTCGCTGGGTTGGGCTTTTCTATATACTTCTATCGTGAACTGAAAAAAAGTGGCTAAAAAAACTTGGACAGCCCAAATCCAACACGAAGCTTTTTAGCAGGAGGCAAGGATAGAGAATTACAGCCAGAGAGCCCAGTAGACTCGTTCCATAAGTTGTTCGTGTGCTCATGTGGATGTATCTATAGGTTGGAAGGTCAATAGCTGAACGGGTTGTAAATAAATGCTTTTAAGAGAAGGAACAAGTCGAAATAATCCTGGGATATCTTATTATATATTATTATGTGGACTGAGGATAGTGTTTGATGGCCATGTAGTATTAGTAGTTAGACTGACAGTGTGGGCTTCTCAGCGTATGTATGTATTTGTATTATGTGCTCATCGTGCCAAAAAATTGCACCTTTTAAGAGAATTTCAACATTTTCCACATACGACTTAGGAGATGAGATTCCCTTTCATCTTTTCTACCATTTTCACGGAACATCTCACAATCCTTAAGAGTTATCCTTAGAGTTAGAATCGTTGCAATTTCCTAGGGAGTAACAGAGACAGCTGCATGCAATTTTAGACAAGCCTTTTTTGGAAGAATCCTTTATAGTCTGAGGGAGTTGGAATGAATTCCCCATTAACTTATCAAACAATGGTTAAATACCAGAGTTTAAGGACTAGTAATAAAATAACACTTTATGTATCACATCTACACATATAAAAGGTTATGATGCTTTTATGGGGTGCTTGGGAAGAATCCTCACTGATCTTCAAGGGAACCTTCTGAACTGAGACTTTGTATTGTGCAGCTTTGGACAACCTTGGTTGTAAATTTTGCTTTTAAATCTGATAAAACTGTAAAAATGTAGTGAATCTATACACCAGAGTTTTCAAAATCCTTGTCCATTACTTTTGTGTACGAGATTCTATGCACGATGATTTTTTTTCTGCTCGCCTTCAGCAGTTTGTCTAGTTTCTGGGCATTTCATGAAGATTTGGCATGGGATCTCCGTTCTATGCTCAAACTGGCCGAATATTTATACGTGCTTTCAGCTCCTGGATGTAAGTTTTATATAGTTGGACATGTTTTGGAGTTGCAGAAATATACAGGACGGAGAGCCGATGATATAAGAGTTGTTTATATGAAACGTGTTTTCTGTCTTATTGTTCCAACCGGGTGATAAAGATGATGAAGAGGTTGTGCTAAGAAAGGAACCATCTGCTTGAGCTCTTTCAGCCTGGCAATTAAACACGAGAAACTCCATATGCTCAGTGAGAATGGTGATTCCTCAGGCTAAACCGATGGCAAATGGTGGAACATGGACATTTATTGTTTAATGTACGAATCCTATAAATCCTATTGCATTTCACACACAGCAGGTTTTGTACTTCCTTCCTACGCCTTATCCAATTCTTCATTACTTTACTAGGAGTTGGAGTTGGAGTTGTGTTGTAAATTATTTCATTTCCACCTTTTTATGTTCCTCTGGAGTCTCTTTGCATAATGAAGCTTTTGGTTGTAAAGGAGCAGTGTTTTGCATTCATACTTCCGTAGTCCAGCCCAAACTGAGGGTTAAGGAAATATTTCACAGTTTTCTGGGAGCAATGATTTCTGAAGCATGCTGCAACTTTCAAGTTGAAAAATTGGAGTGTTTAGATGCATGTTACATACGTTATGAGGAAGTATCTAGTTATTTTTTGAGGTAATGGATTAATTTGCCCTCGTTTCTGCTTGAATGTTTTTTTGAACAGCTCCGTTATTTTTTTATCACAATTCTCATTAGAAAGAGGATCGATGATCTGGTTCAAGTCAGCTTTCCAGTATGCTCAAGGTAAAATTCAACCTGGCTTTCGCAGAAATGAATGCGGCAGCTTAAATCAATAAAGGAGACATATGCATAGACACTGTGTGTTCATGTGTCAGTTATTTATTTATCGCATACCATTAACCAAATGTAGGATATGGCTAACAAAGACCCGAAGTTCCATGCACAGTAGCCTTGTCGTTAAAGCTGAGAACAGCGGTAAAAACTAATGATAATTAAAAATAATTTAAATGCCTCGAAGAATAAAGCTCCTAAGTCAACTCCTGCACTTTTCTAGTCTAGTCAAACTGAATAAGGGAAATTCTTTGGTAAACCTTTCACTCTCTCATCGTATATTTTTTATATACGTTTCGTATATATTTCGTATCTATTTCTTAAATATTTTAGTTTAATGTATTTATCTTGTAGAAGGTAGGAGCCAGTCCATCATGTTGGTCTTCTTGTAGGGCTTTTCTTCACAGGATTGATCTGCTTCGTACATCTTAACTTTGTCGAGCCCGAGGACTTGAAGGGTGTGCCGGGACTGTTGCATCACTTCCAGAGTTGGTCTTCGGTCTCGAGACAGGAGCCATACCGTTTCTGATAATGATTTTTATTTTTTATTGATTAGTTAGCCAGCATTTTTTATTAAGTCTATAACGAAAATAACTGCTATATCAACTCACCCTCAACATTTCCCATCATGTTAACCTGGCACATGTATTCAATGGCAAAGTTATCATAGTCTGTAGCCAATACTCTGAAATGCTTCTTCCTCCCTGTGAATTTTCGTAAAACCTATTATTTTTCCTGCTCCGGGCTATTAAATTATGCTAATTTTAGTTGGGTTATTCAAATTGGATCTTACATGGCATGGCTGGAGCAGAGTACATAAAGTTAGATGGGTCGTGGGTTGGATTCTCAATTATGAGATGTGAAAAGAATGTGTTTGGAGCGTTCGTCCTGAAATGTAAATTGAACTTTGATGAATTTCTTCGTCAAATTAATGCGACATTGGATTTAGAATTTTCGAAACCTACAATCGAGTAACGTAGTCCATTCTAAGCTTGACTTTTTCTGGATTGGCAGCGTCCCTGTAGTAAAATGAGGACCAGCATTTGCCAGGAAGTTCGGCAAATGTTGGAGTTTTCTCCATCTGCCACCACCGTCCTAAATACTGTTTCAAAACGAATTAATATGATTAATTTTTGCACTGCAAATTGTACTTGACAGGGATTTTTTGAAACACTCACCCTATCGATTTCGAATCCCATCAACGGTGGGTACTTATTACAAATCGGAGATTTGCTACCCGCCCAGGCACATGCAACGAGGCACAGGATAAAGACGACTTGCTTGCTAACCATTTTCAGACTTATTTTTCGCACCGAATTCGGCTAAAATGACACTAGATAATATTTGAGCACTTAGAGTACTTAGCTTTGAGAACTATAAATGGTTGATGTGTACTTTAAGAAGATCAAGAAACAACTGACTTGAGCTTTCCTTTAGATTATATATTTTCACTTGCAAATTGAGGATTTCCTACTTTTTTTTACGATTACGATTTCCTCAAAATTGGTGATGATATCTTTAAAATTATAGTCCTTACCTGGTTTAACTACCCCTGACTTTCTGATTTATTTTTATATGGAAGTGTGTGTGTAGTTCTGTTGACTCTAGGGTTAAAAAAATGAAATTAGTTATCACCTTCCATATACTTGACAGTGCATAGCACACTCACAACAATAACTTTCACACTGACCTATAATCAATCCAAACCGGCTTGGTTTTGCTTGACCTGAAATTTAGCCTTGTCTAAGTTCACACGTTCACAGTATGTATCGTTTATAAAAGTAAATGCATATGAGAAGGGTGAAGGTGAAGGGGCTTAATTGTTTGATACTTGAGTTAAACCAAAAAATTGAAATGGGAAGTGATTCTGTTAAAGAGTTGATGGACTCTTGAAAATAAGATTTTTATTAAAGTATTATGGTTCATACATTGTATCGTGTGACCTAGCTGTAGGGTCAATGTGTTTGATTTTGGTAGGTAGAAGTGTGTAGGTTATGTTATATGAGCAGGTTCAGCATTGGTTTTAGCGTTAATTGAAATCGTGCAGAATAATACATTGTAGATTTTATTCGTCATCTACGTTTCGAGAATTGGCTGACGAGTGACGAGTCTACAAGCCTTCTTTGAACATTAACTTGTTCAGTACAGAAAGTGAGAGTGATTAAAACTTTATGCTAAGTCTCAGTTAGTTTCGATTTTT
Organism: Agrenia bidenticulata; assembly: GCA_034694785.1. Classification (NCBI taxonomy): domain Eukaryota; kingdom Metazoa; phylum Arthropoda; class Collembola; order Entomobryomorpha; family Isotomidae; genus Agrenia; species Agrenia bidenticulata. Next base: position 19,881 of record JAQFYM010000292.1, read on the forward strand.
TTTAAACAATTCCGACCGTCATAAACTTGTGGGTTTCCGAAACAATCTCTCTAATCAACAAATCTACACTTGAGTTAGAGATTATTTTTTGAATACAATCGTTGACAAACGGCGTGAATATTTCGATTTTTTTGAAGACACGGAAATTATTTATTTTACTGAAAACTAATCTTGATTTTTCTATTGATTTTTCTAATCAACAATTGACACTGTAGATATATGTACAAAACAATTTGGCTCATTGTCTCAATACATTAAACTAATCACACCAGCAACCTCGTCAAAGTTTGATTTCGCCTAAATGCGAGCATGTCAATGTAATCAGCATCTCGAAACTGGACTAAAACAACCAAGAAGGTTGTCATTGCACTCAAAACCTTTGAATAATCACAAGAATTTGAAATTAATTTTGAAATTATGGAAGTACCTCAGTCGAATATTAATTGGAAATTATCTTACGGATGTCACTAAATGGCGATTGACGACAAAAAAATATCTCGCACTTATGACCGGTGGGTTGCTCCCAATTTTAGAACAGAGCATTTCCAACTAAGATTTACAATCAAAAATCCACACATTCAAACATATTAACTACTTGTAAGTATTAATTAACAGATTTTAAACATATAATTACCTTCACTTGCATGTCAAAATTTATCCGTCCACTGGTGATACTTTCGATAAAAGCCGCTGCAACCGCTTCTGTTGCCAAGGTCATTTCCCCAGCCATCGTTCCAAGACTCTGCAACTGGTTCGCATTCACCAAAAAGTAGGCAATGATGGACACAATCTCAGAGACTCCACCTCTCCCCAACCAAAGGCTTATGAAAAACAAATGAACGACCAAATGAATTATACAAAGCAGGACTTCCACAATTAACTTCCCTCCAAAGAATTCATTAAATACTTCCACCCGTTTTTCCAAAATTATGAAAGCTTCGATGCACTGATTTAGCTGAAATTGGAACGGCAGAAAGATGTTATTTCCAGCTCCTGTTACTTCAACAGAATCATTTTTCGGTGAGCTAACGTTGCATTTAAATTCCCAAGGATCCCTGAGGGCTCTGATCCTCTTTGCAATGCATAAAAATCCGGCGGTGTAGATTTGAATGAAAAAGGAGATCCAAATTGTATTGACGACATGCAAAAGTACGACCACTGCCCAGAATGCTGCTCCGAAGTATAACATAAGTGTAAAAGCCGTCATTTTCGGATTTCCAACTCTAAGAGCTTGGAGCCAGCCATTGCCATGAATCAAAAGAGTATGTATCCCTGAGAACGTAGCATTAGCCAATATGGAGCGTTTTAAGTTGGATTTAACCCTCTGGAACTCTTCATCTTCCAATAACCCCCGTTTGGAATACCCCAGGAGAGGTTCGAGTCGCTCGAATGTACCACAGTTATCTTTCCAAAAGCTGAGTGTTTTCTTTCGTTCCAAAATTCCAGCGACCCTATAGTAAGCCCCTGCAAGCCCTGTTGAAATGACGAAGACACTGTAGGCATATTTTTCCGTTGGCCCGCGGACCTTGAGGAATCGAAGGTACTGGCTTAGATGGGAAAAGTAATACGTGTACCAAGCAGTAGACAATAGCAATAGTATCGAGGTAGTAATTACGGGAAAAAATCGGAGATTAAATCTGAGAGTAGATTGTTGAACAGGTTTTCTCAAAGTATTAATTGAAAGAGGAAGGTAGCCAATAAGCTGAGTGCTTCTTATTGCCCATCGTCCAAGATGGACAAGTTGGCTCTCGATAGACATTTGGACAAGGACTGGCCAAAATAGCACCAACAAATTATTCAAGCTGCTGAAGAGTTAGACTCGAAGTTGTCAGAAAAAATAATGGTGAAGGTATCAGAGAGTTTTGTGTTATCTTGAAGGGACTAATTGTACTAGAGCAATCTTCATTTTGTAAGTCTATTATCATCTTGTCATCATCATTCATCATATGAGGTTTACAGAGTAGGGTGTGTATGAATTTATTAAAATTGCTCCATTAACTAAAGTCCTTGATGTCCAATTGGGCAGGTATAATTTTGATCCAAAAAATCATTTTATTGGTGCTATTATATTTGATAGATTGGTAAACTTTATTAACTTAGTTAATAACAGGCTATGCATTAAACTAATTCAGCATTTCAAAATTTCAAAAATTATCCCAAGTTTTAATAATTTTAATGTCATGGGTCAGGCGACTCATGCAGTTTCATCCGCATCTCTGAACTGGACCAAAACGACGAGAAATGTCGTCATTGCACTCAAGACCTTAAAAAAGTTATTGCACACTAATTGTAATTAAATACATTAAATAACTGAACAATTAATTAAAGTCCAGTCTAATTAATTTGCTTACTGAAGTGACTAAATGCCGATTCACAACAAAGAAATATCTTGCGCTGATAACAGGAGGCCCATTTTCGATTTTCGTTACCAACATTTGCAACTAAGAAATTCCAAATCGACATTTAGAACTTTTCTTTTTAAAATATCAATTAAATTAATTCAATTACCTTCACACGAGTTTCCACAGTTAAATTTTGAAAAGATATATTTTCGAAAATTGCAGCAGCCACCATACGTGCGGCGATGGTCATTTCCCCCGAAACAGTGCCAAGGCAGTACAACTGATTTGCAAACATTGAGAATGGAACGATCAACTGAGCCATTTGAAGATATCCTCCTCGCCCAAGCCACAGACTTGCGAAAAAGGAATGCACAACTAAATTCGTGATGCACAATAGCATTTCGATAATCAACTTCCCTCCGACTAATTCATTGAATCGGGCAACTTGGTATTCCAAGATAGTAAACGCATCAATGCATCTCGTCAACTGAGTTTCAAATTGGGTCAAGGTAACCCTTGGACATTTTTTTGAAGAAAAAATCTCAGAAAGATAAATGACTCCGGGAATTTCCGAAATCTCCTTCAGATTTCGGATTCGCTCAGCCAAACAGTTGAAGCTGGCTGTGTAGATTCGAATAAAAAATGATCCCCACTTAGCATTGAGGACATGTAGCAAAACCAAAATAGACCACAGGCCAGATCCAACGTACAGTTCAGAATCCACTGCCCAAACCGTTTCATCCAAAACGGACCTTAGTAACCGATGCCCATGAACTGTTGAGCTATGAATCACAACGCTTGTTGCGATCATCAAAACAGACCATTTGAGAGTGCCTTTGATTCTGGAAAATTCTTCTCGTTCCAGGAAAACAAGATTCGTATAGCCAAGGGTAACTTGGATTTTTTCAAGCGTTTTGCAATTTTCTTGCCAAAAGCCAAGAGTTTGACTCCCCCCGGTGAGCGCCGTGATTCGGAAGATGATTCCGACTATGCAGGTCACGATTACAAAGAAGTTGTTGGCGTACTTCTCCGTGGACCCAAAGATTGCGATGAATTTCGAATATACCTTGAGGTTGTAGAAGTAATTAAGCTCCCAGCCGATTGAAATTGTTAGTAAGATCAGAGTCGCTGCAACAGGACCACTTCGGATTCTAAAAGTTAGCCACGTTTCAGTGGAGGATCTTACAACTGATAGGGGCAGGTATCCGAGTATTTGAACGCTTCTGATTGACCATTCACCGAGATCGAAAAGCTTAGTTTCTACAGACATTTTTTTTAAATACAAGTAAAAAAATATAGAAATGACAAGCTAATGTTAGCAGGCGGATTCAGAGAAGATCTGATACTCTTACTTTACATAGTCTACATTGACGATCTAATTTAAGTAAGAGCTATTTTTTGTGTACCAAGTAAATTTTGTATCCAAGTTTGTGATACGTACAATTGCCGTGTGAAAAAATATTTTATTTGACTATACTATATTAACTATACTTATCCGAGTAATTGGTGGACATTTTTTTAGCCCGAGTCAGGGCTTATTATTTGTATACCAGAGTGAACATGAAAATTACTGGATAATAATTGTTTTTATTTTTTTTGAAAAACTTCATCAATTCAAAGAATTTAGTTCGGCCACTTTGAACGGAATAATTGTTTGTTCGTTGATAATTTTGTTTTTAATATCAAGCCCGAATTAATTAATTGTATTTTTGTGTTTAAAAAAATATTTATTCAACGGAACAGACCTAATTAAGTAAATAATCTAACTTATTTCGGTGTAAATTTCTCAATGAATTTCATTAAAAAAATGAGACCTTTGAACTTCAGTCAATAACAAGCCTCTCTCGATTAATTAAACATTCGAGATAGATCCCGAGCACACAAGCAAGCCGATAAGCGACTTAATAGTTTACATTTGAAAATACATTCTGCTGCAATCCCAATAATTATCAATAGAAAAAAACATCCTACAACAATGTAAACGATTTCTGCTGTAGACAATCCGCTTTTCTTTCCAGACGCTTTCGCCATAACATTTGCTCTGACCCAAGTCGGACTGCACCTGCTGAACAATGAACGTCGACAAAACTTTCAACCTCGTCCTGACTGGAATCCAGTATCGCCTGAAGTTGGACATCCTCCAGCTTCAATCTGAAATTGTTCGTGCCGAGTTCTAAGTGGTCACATTTAAAAGACTTTCCTAGTGGAATCTCGACTCCTGATACTTTGTATTCGTAAATCTGTGCTGAATTTAAGTCTGAGCTATCAATCTTAGATGATTTCGACTTCAGAAGGGCAAGTCGGATTCCATTGAGTTCATAGTACCAAACCTGGGCTCGGGAAATCTTGTGGAAGGAAAAGATCAAGGAACATTGATTGTGAGTTTCGTTTTCATTAGGTTGAATTTCTGAAGGCCATTCTAGTGTCAATGATTGATGTTCCTCTGACCCCTTCAGATCACGACAGTCTCCTTTGCTCGTCGCATTGTGAGGGACGTCTAAAATGACCCACTGAGCTCCTTCATTATTTTGTTGATGGAAGGAGATTTCTAATTTGATTTTCGATCGTAAACTGATGCAAGCTTTGCCTGACAAATCTTTCACTTTCCAATCCCCAATAGTCTGGGATGAAGATTGGGATTTAAGCTCCGTGAGGAGGTCCAGATTTGTCACAGGATTAGAGGATGAATATTCTATGAGATTTATAAGTAGTGCTAATACGATGTATAGAATATTTTGGTTCATGATTCAGTATGGTGAGATATTTTTTTAATCCTTTGATTGTTTAAGTATAAAAATAACTTTAGAATTTCAAGCTAATATTTATTCCGGTGACTTGTCAAGCAGCGATTGTAGGAATGCAGATGATTTACCAAATAATTGTATCTTGTTATCAATTCGTTCCAGAATAATGTGTTTGTTATTTGTTTATATCAATTTTCACATGCCGATTCAATATTCAATACGTGGTCGAATCTGACCCAATCAATGACGCACAATGATGAAAACAGTGTGTATTCTAATCACTTTCCACACAACCAGATTCCAACGCGGGGTCATGCATCGATACGCTAGTACAATTGAAATTCACACACCACCAAATTATAACGTAAACAGACAAACCATTAAGGGTATTCCCATGGCTTGATAAAATCTCATCTGCTTCACTACTGTTTTGGAATGAATGGCTGAATCTATATAGTAGACTGGATTAGCCCATTCAATTTGCTCAAATCTTTGTGCTTACATTTTGATTATGTTTTGGCACCTCGCCGTAAACAGCAAAGCCTCTTCAATAATGAGCTTTTAATTGCCTTTCTAATTCCTTTACAGCGTAAGGGACCTTATAGTAAACATGGCTCGAAAAACTTCTCTAAAGTATAACTTTCAAAATTCTGATTTGGAGGCATTGGGTTATTCGATGACAGCACCAAAATACTGTAAACCCTTATTGCTAGAGCATTAGTACAGCTAAGCTGATTAGATCAGCTTTTTTCTAACATCAAGTGAACTACAACCTGAATCATTTGTAATTGTGTATATGTAGAAACCTATAATTCCAGAGACTATGTACGCACTGTTGAATCTCTTTGAATGATGAAGATAAGTCTACGTTATTTTTGTAAATTCAGATTGTAACGATATTATATCGCTAAATGACCTAGTGTCAGAATTTGCTGGTGTCGATAAGACCGAAACATGGAATAAGATAAATGTGTAGTTTTCAATGCATTAGCGTCGGTATGTTTCGTACACGTATTCAATAGCCAGACAGTATTTACTGATAAAATAAAATAGACGTATAAAGTGGATGACCTAGTAGTGGATGGGTTCAGTGGCCCGTCAGTGGGTCCCTTTATTTAAAACCCTTATAAGCAACTCAAGCGAACGTTTATTAAATAATTAATTTTATTAAAGTTATTCACATGATAACGGATTGACAAGGATTGTACGGGGATTCTTCATTAGACATCAAACCATTTTCATTCCTCCTCCCGATATTCGCATATGAAATACTGTGAGATCTCTGTATCCCCTTTAAAGGGTTTACACTTACTCCCATAGTCTTCAATCGATAAGTTAGGAACATTATCATAAGACCCAACCCAGCAATTAGTAAAAAGTACAAGACGAAAACTATTTTCGTTATTGATTCTGCATGTGAGGTTGAGTTGTTTTGAGTTTCTTTTCCAAGCATAGCTATTGCATCAGAGGTCGACTGGTACTGCAAATCAGCCTCGTCAAATCTAAAAGGGATCTCATCCCTCTTAACCTGGCTTGACCGAATTGCTCTCAATTTTAGCGCATTCATCCAATGCAAAGGAGCTATGTTGAGAAGTTTGGCTGTAGCATTTACAGACTCAGAACCAGAACAAGACGTGGACGACTTGTAGCTTATCCTCGCGTCTGTATACAGTGTACAGAGGCATGGAAGGGTTAGTTCCAACGCTCCTGAGGGTACTGAAGCAACCGATTGGTCAGGCCGTCCCGGACACCGGAGAGTTACAGAGGAGGAGTTGTACATGGATTCTAAACTCCAAGTTAAAATAAATTTGTCCGACTCTACCTGCTGCACCATTGGTGAATACAGTCGGCCTCCACCCCCCAAATGATAAGGGCTTATCTCTTCACAAGTTAACTCACAGTATTTCAATACATTGAAAAAATGTCCATTTAAATAGGCACTAGCACAAGGGTTTATCTTCCCTTTGGATTTGACGCTTGGGACATGGCATAGCTCATTGGGTTTGCAATCGGTTTCGTACGCCACTTTCTCCATATTATCAAATAAAACGTAGGGGCTGACTGGGAGCTGGACTTGGCAGACTCGACCGTTTTTCTTGTCAAAGAACTTGGCACTTTCGAGCTCCATTAGGCTATAACTCTGATGAGAGGGGATGACAGGTACGAGGATTCGGACGATGAATGTCTCATTCGTGTAGGTACAGTCCGCAATCTCAGCTTGGTAGTAATTCCCAACATCCGCGGGGGAAATTACAGGAACTAAGCCACTCCTACTTTCATCCAAATTGGTAAATAAATCTTGTAAACTGTCAGCGAAAAGAGCAGGTGCTAGGATACTCGTAGGGGTTCTTCCAGATTGACAATCCCCTAATGCGAATTTCCACCGATTAGCCTCAACGTAGTAATTCATGATGGCGAGAGACTGTAGGGTGTTCAAAGGATTTGTCCGTAAGTCAGAATCAATCCTATCGACATTCATCAAGTCTTGGGAGTTAAATCCATTCTGCATTTTCAAAAACACTTCTGATATGTTGTATTTGTAGTTGGAAACTTTGCGATAGAACTCCATGTCCCCTAAGGGCGAGCATCTCTTGAGTTTTGACAAATACCTCTCGAACACCTCAGAGTCTATGTATACATCACGGAAATGCTTAGCTAAGATGTCACACTCGAATTGAATGTCTGACATTTGAGGACTTGCGTTCATAAATTGTAAGGTGTTGACCAGGGGCTGGGAATCGAATAAATATTCAGAGAATCTGCTCAGCACTTCCGGTAAGTAGAACCTCACAGGACAGGATGCACTTTTTGTCGACTCCGGAGAGGAGCAGTTAGGGCCGAGGGGTAGCGTTAAGTCCGAATTGATCCATTTTGGAATTTTAAATTCGTAAAGTAAGGGAACAACGCTTTGGTAGAATGTACTTGGGGATGGGATTTCGGATTTGTAGAGACCTGGAACTGCTTTTGTTTCCAATTTGGAATTCCCATTCTGAGAAGATATTGATGGGATTAGGAGCAGAAGTGTAAGTAATGATGATTCTATAACACATAATTGCTTGTAAAATCGATATCTATTAATTCCCTGCTACAGGTACCTTTTAAAACAGGGGTGTCTTACCTTTCATATTATATTTATATTTATAATACCCGTCTCAGACGCTGATTTTTTAAATACGTTTCCTAACGGTATTAGGGAATCTGAATGAAAAATGTCTTGTCAAGTCAATGTCGATTGACAGTGTCCCTCATGTTCAATAAAATTCTAGTACAAGCTATACAAGGAATTGCAGAGGCCACCCGATCTCTGACAGTTCACAGGAAATAGCAAAATGATAACCTTATCAACTGGGAAGTGACGAAGAATATAATCCAATCCAAGTCTCAATTCCAAAGGCAAGATACGAAGATACTATAGTCTCCTGGTATAGTCACTATGGGTTTATTGTTTGAAATTACCAGCCCTGTACTAGAATGCATGCATGTGTTGTATGCATTCTATGATAGCAATACTCTTAAACTCTTGACATTGGTACAGTCACAATCAGAAGCTAAAAAGCACTGTATCACAACCTCCCTAATAACTAGAGAAAGGTCAGGATGCAAAGCAGTTCTTATTCTAATATCCTGTTGATAAGCGGTCCAAACGATAGCTGATGAGATAAATAATATGAATATAAATTCCTAAGATCTCAAGGGACCATTGTAATTTTATTGATTTTTTTGAAAACTGAAATCTATTAAATAGTGGTATTTTAATACTAAAAATAAATTACGTTCGGAGCCATGAGTTGACAAAAATCTCCAGTTGATACCAGCCAGTTAAGCTTAAGTTCTTTAAACAGGATGCAAAGGCTGCAGGTAATCCGAAGGATAGTTAAGTATATCGGTAATTAGGCAGCTGACAAGAGTGACGGCATACACATCGAACAAGAGCTCAAAAATTGTCTTGATCAAATTTACTACTGTAAAGGTATGTAGAAAGGTACCGAGGATAAGGGTCCATCCCGCCAAGACCATGACGAAAATTGTCCACCTCTTCCATGCTCTGCATTTCTTATAGTCCGCCTATATTATTATAAACATTTGTAAGTGGAGATTTTGATTCAAGTTTAAAATTTGGAACAGTGATTGAAATCGAAATGATCCAAAGCTTACATTTGATGCTCCTTTCCAAAGTAGAATGTTCATTCCAATATCAACGACTAGTAAGATCAAGCCCATCACAAATATCCCAATCAAGAGCCCATTACTTAAAGCTAGAAAAATTAAAGACTTTGTTTCTTTTACAATGAAATAAATCAGTTTGTTAGGTTTTAAATACCGTACTTTTGGGGTAAATTATATTTTTACTTATTGTTGAGGGTGGATCGGTCGTGGATGGCAAATCAAGGTCCCTCGACTTCGAGGGATCGTTATTTGGGCTAATAGCATTTGAGAAGACCAAGATCAACATTCCCAAGTAGACTATATCTAATGTCTAAGTCAATTAGGGTAAAGTTTGAAAAGTTATTAGTTTTGAGAATTTTTTAGTTTAAAAAATTGTAAACTTAAAAACAAAAAATTACTATTAAAATAGTGGCCACTATTTGTGCTCCTTTCTTAAGTGACACTCCACAGCAGCAAATGCCTGATGCACTCATGTTTCCAGATTTACGATGTCAATATATGATATATTTGAAAAGAGTTTATAAGATTTAAAAGACAATGGTTTTGAGTATTTTTGGTATAAAATACGAAGGAGCTATTTCTCATGGTTGATAATTTATTATTTAATTTCTCTCAATGTAGGAATTTGTATGCATACCAAAGCAATGTATAATTTTGCATTGGTTATCGGCAGCTTGGTCTGTACTAAAGGAATACTCGAATGTTGTATGAATAATCATGTGCTCAGTTTTTGTTAACTTGTACAAAGGGCAAAATGTATGCTGTCTCAAGCATTGAATTATCGTATTGCTATCAGCCCCGGAGCCGGTGATAGGCTCATATCTTTATTTCAATTTTCAGAATGTTTCTCAAGTTCATCATGATTTAAATATCAAAGATTATGTCAGCTTGTAGCTTCCGGAACGGCATGGAAAACAAAAACATTTTGATGGAGAATTTTAGCAAAAAATATGGATTTTAGAAATCTAACTTAAAAAAACTTTTGAGTTTAAAATACAAATATGAATAGCAGATTACGCAGCTACGAAGAATTGGCAATGTTAATACATACTCAATTACATCTATATTCACGGGTATCATCAACTTCCCTTTCTGAATCTGTAATACGTGAATAAAAATTCAAAATTGATTAATTCACCATCTGATACAAGAATTCAAAAAAAAAAATTTGGGATCATTTCATATCAACTAATTGGTATTTTTGAAATTTTGAGTTTGAGTTTGGGACATCAACAATGGCATCCTAGTATGAAAACATGTAAAAATAATTTCCAATTTTGGAGTGACTATAATAGTTATTTATTGAAAAAGTCTTGTCAGGATCTTGTGGACATTATATTAATTGGTCCAATCTGTAAGGCAATACGAAAGCCTATGCACATCTATTCATCCACGTATTTTAAATTTTAACTCACACTTGATGCACACAGTACACAATAAAGTACAATGAAACTACATCACTTCGTTACTGGTGTAATAAAGTTGATTAGTATTCAAGGACGAACTAATATCCAGCCTCCAGCCCGTGTGGGCAAAAAACTCTCGGTTACTTGTCAATTGTATTTTTTTCTACGTGCATCCCCACAATATTATGAATAAAAGCCCCCACTAACCAGTGCTGGAGTGGCAACTCTAAATATTTAATATTATTTAAACACCAAGAGAATTTATTTTTTAACCCATACGGTCGGATCCGTTTCTCAGGATCGGATTGTCATTTGGAATTCAGGTTGCATGGTTTGAGGATTTTAATAAAATCCTGTGAAGGTATTCTCCTATTACCAAAGGTTTGGTATTTGGGTTCCTGTACATGTGACATGTACTATTGTATTTTAGGTTAACTCTATTCTCAGTGAATCTGCACGATTTCCTTCCCCATATCCACGTCCGAATGTCATAAGGGGAAATTATGGCCTTCATTCGAAATTCCCTAAGGAGATACCCTCTGGTCACCAATTGTGTTATATACGGGAGTTTGTACGTGACGGCTGAGTTTTCACAGCAGACCTTCATTAAAAAATATAATGTAAGTCTCGTTTCAAAAGCCCGTTGCGATAGCCCCTATATGTTTTATAGCTGAAGAGCGCTGATTTTTTTCAGAGGAAACCAGAGACACCAGAGCCTCCATATGACAAGGAGACTTTGAAGCGGTATGGGATTGTGGGGACATGTGGAATCTCCCCGATGCTGTACTACTGGTAATGGTTAATTGCCTCAAGACATTTAAAATCTTTTGTATGTATCAGATTGAGTTACTAATTAAATCGCCTACAATTACATTCTCAAGGTACAAGTGGTTGGATAAGAAGTTGATTGGGACAACGGTCAAAGTGGTTGTCCGAAAGTGTCTCTTGGATCAGTTCCTCTTCACTCCGAACCTCCTTGCAGTATTTTACATAAGCATGAGCGTCTTGGAGAGGAAAGAGGATATTTTTGAAGAGCTTCGGCAGAAATTCGTGCCTACGTTTCTTGTAAGGCTTAGCTAAATGAATAAAAAAAATTGATAAGGAAAATGTAATTCATTCATATATTTTTTGTCATTAGGTGAGCAGTTGCTTCTGGATACCAATTCAAGCTCTGAACTTCTCCTTCATCCCCCCTCAGTACAGGGTTGTCTATATTGGACTCTGCACTCTCGTCTGGGTCAATATTCTTTGCTGGTTTAAAAGAAATTAATTTATTTCGAAATTGTGTATGAAAAGGATGGCCATTAATTTGTGTGGACATTTCGTTTCCGCTGGATTATGGAAGTATTTGTATCCAGATCAGTATTTGTATTTTTTCAGCCCCTTAGATATTTTTCCAGGGTTTAATTTAGTTTTAAATAACTGAGGTGCTGTAAATTTATGTTGTAATTAAAAAAAACACAATAGAAATCATTTAAATGTGAATACAGTATGGGTCAATAAAAATAAAATAACACCACAGTCTTGCTAAGAAATGCCCAATGGGACAGTTTAAAATTATTTTAATGAGTAGTGGACAAGTACTATAAAAAGTGCAGTTTGGGATTTATATTCCTCGTTTTATTTTTATATAGTACACAAGCAACTCTAATACAATTGCCAGGCTTGCTTAGGTGTGCTCATACAATTAGAAAGCTTATTTTCCTCATACGCTTGTACCGTATATAAATTAAATTGAGCACGGCCAATCCAAGAGTTTTAATTTTCTCAGAAATCATTTGAATGATGTTAGTTAAATTATGTAGCTTTCCATGCATTTGCATAACTTCTTCTGAGTCCCGAATTTCCTTATCAGATAAGCATGTTGAGATTTTCTAGTCGGTCAGAGCGTAACAGTCGGCCTGCAGATTCCTTGGTTTTCAGAGCTCTTAGATTCCTGTCTGAAAGTTAACAAAAGTTTTAAAACAAAATACTGTGATTTCACAATTCTTTCAAACGACTGAAGATTGAATTATTGTTAAGTCGCCATGTCGTACTGTATCATATGGATTTTCATGATCGTCATGATTGGAACGCTGGTGAGTTTAACATTAAATTTTCACCTCATGCAATCTCAAAGCAATTTAAGAAATTCCCCCATCTAGCATAGAACTGTTTTTTTTTTAACTCCCTAGATAAATTTTTCCGAAACTGCATCTCCGCCAGAAAAAAGTTGCCGACTGGTCCTCACAGATTTTAATCGAATGCGATTCCAGGAAATCAGCATTTGCTCCAAATCGTACAAATCGTCCAAAGAGAGGGTCCAAAAATCCGCTGTAACTTTGGATTTACATTAATTAGCCTAACACTTTATTTCTGATCGGAACACTTAGCGACTTGCATAATTAAACTGCTCAATCTCATTTAACAAAACTATATTTTGAATTTTATTTTTGTTTACAGTGTATCTTGAAATGTGTGCTACAAAATATGGGCCTGGTGAGTTGGTTTATTTCCCATGATCTTACTCTCCTAAGGTATTTCAGAAAATTACTTGGAATCTTCATGGTAATTTACAGATAAACTCTGCAGGGACATTGTCAATGGATCAATACGACCATTACATAAAGGAGCAGTTCCCTGCTTCTCTCCAGAATAGGGCGAATGCAACCTTCATTCCTTGTCTGAAACTCATAGGTGACCAACAGTCTCTGTAGAAATATTCAAACTAATATCTTTCCATTTATGAGCTGATAAAGTTTAATTTGCATTGCTTTGGCAGAAGGGAAAATTTTTAATGCCACGAGTGCCCCCACTGACCAAGAAGATTTGCTTTGCAAGTCCTACGAGCCTTTTATCAAGTGCATCTCCTTAAGCTCCTTCAGGGTAAGTGTAGTTTACTTTTAAATCTATACGAGCTCAGACATTTGAACTCTGAAAATGACCTTTTGATATTTCCAGCTTTGTAAGGATCTTGCAAAGTGAGCCCGCAACGCTCCTCATATTTGTAATAACAACTCGGTCATAATTTCTAGCTGGACTAGCCGCAATCTTCTTGGAAGAGTTTGATGAAATCTTAGATTTTGACTCTAGTTTACTTGTAAAACGTCTTTTATTTGTACTGTAATTTGTGATTAAATCGAAATATACGAAATGATTTCAATACAAATTTTTCTATTTTTATAACTTTTATTTTGTGAAATTTTGGCAAAATGGGTATAGCTTATCTTATCATAAATATATTTATTTATCATACATTATTCTTATAACCTAAAACTTACCGTTAAATTAAATATCCAGAGTAAACTAGGGAAAGCCAATGCAGTTTATAGATATAGAAAATAACTGGCAGAAAAAGCATGGTCTCTCGTGTAAGTCCTTTAGTTAAGGTTTACTGCCCTAGCATGTGTGTCTTAACCTATGACATGGTCTGTAACCTCTGCTTTACAAAAAGGGTTATCAAAAGCTTGGCCGTTGTAAAAAAAATAGAAAAAATAGATTCCCTACTTGAATATAAATCAATTACGATTCTATCTCCTACTTTCATACTCGCTTTCTTGAATATAATAAGGCATTGATGTGAACATTTGCTGCTGCTGCTGTTGCTGGTGTTGTTGTCTATGACTGAGGGAACTGGGTCCCATCGAACTGTAATTTGCATTGATATAAGGACTACTCTGAGGGCCAATGGCAGACATTGCAACGCTACCAGGTCCGTGATGACCGTGGCCATTTCCTCCAGCTAATGCAGGGTGTACGGCATAAATCCCACCTCCGTTGTTTATAAAGCTGGGTGATAGGGTGGGGTATTGCATTAACTTCCCTGCATTGCTTCGAACTGTTCCATAAGTCCCGGACATCATGAACTGCTGGGCACCCTTATGGGTACAAGTGCATTTGGAACTCGTAGGGTACCCATTAGGACCAACGCTGATGACACTCGGAGCTGCTGGAGGGTACATACCGGCCCCTGAGGGCAACCCATCGTTAGAGTTAGAACGGTTTGTAATCTTTACAAAACATACGATGATTATGATGAAGAGTATTATCAGAACAATGACCCCTCCTACTATTCCGAATATTAAACTATCCATGTTGTTGACTTCTTGACCTTTAGCTTTTGTAGATGGGTTCCCGATGTCAATCACCTTCTTTGAGCTGTCCTTATCAGATTTTCTCCTCCCTCCTGTCGTTCTTCCAGTAGTGACAGGGGCGACTGACCAAATTATATCATCCTGAGTGGTTGTAGTAGTACTGATTGTGGATGGTATTGGAGGTGGTGTGGTACTTGATGTTGAGTCACAAGTGAGGTCATCTAAGGTTATATCAAGTATACTGGTACCCTGTAATCTTTTTGGCTCGGCACAAATTACATTGCTATCCACTGTCTGAAGGTATCGTACTAGATTCACGGCGTTGCAATCACATGTTGGGGTAAGGCCTTGGAGTTTGATCTTCTGACTGAGAAATGGGGGACTCAAGTTAGTTATCTTGGAGCCACTGATGTCCAGAACAATATTACTTGACATGGGCACAGGGACAAGCACTGAAGGCAGAATCGTCAGGGAAGTATTGATAAGAGATATTGTTACATCTGGTGATGTCAAGCCTGTAATTTTAATTCATCACAAAATGTTATTTTGATTTTAAATTACCCAATAGTTTTTGCAATTTTCAAAAATTTACCTGCAAAAGCCCCCGTAGAAATTGACCTGACGCGCCGACCTCTCAATCCAATCTTCTTAATCCTGGCATTCAGACCTGGATGAATTTGATCCACAATTTGGTGATCCTTCACTTCAAACTCAAAACCCTCAAGGTAATGCAAGTTGGTAAGTAGCCCCCTGATATCCAAGTACCCTAACTTGGGCAAATCATACAGCTCAAGATTTTTCAAGTTCCTCAAGTTCAAAGATGTCTTCTCCACTTTCAAAACGCTTTCCAAATCATTGAGCTTCAAGACTTCGAGAGATTGAGGGAAGCTGCCTCCACTTATGATACTCAAAGGGTTCTTGGACAAGTCCAGATATTTTAAACTAGCAGGGAATGCAGAGTCCAAGTTGAAGAACTGATTATTCGACACATCCATTGACTCCAAAAGTGTGGACCTTTGGAACACAGTATCTTCAAATCCTTTGATAGCATTGCCGGATAAATTCAATTCCCTCAAGAAAGGCATTTCCAAAACGGGAAGAATTTTTACGGAACAATTAGCCAAATTGAGACTACGGACCGTTTTAGGTTCATTCAAAAGATTTTTCATCGAGTTTTCATTCAACGGGTTGAAGCTCAGATCCAGAGATTTAACGTTGACAAGGATGTTCAGATTGGGGGGAACTTCCACAATTTTGTTATCAGACATTTCCAGCTCCTCCAGATAGAAATATTGCTTCTGGAGGGCATCAGACGGAATCGATTGGAAAGAATTCTTTGAAAGTTTTATCTTGTGAAGTTTCTGGACATTTCCTCGATCGAAAATGGACGGTGGAAGAGCTGACAAGTAATTATTTGAGAGATCCAGCTCAAGACGGTGGATTCCCTGGAAATCATTGAATTAATTTTAGTTATAAATATGAATAGCCATGATTCTTTTAAGCCAACAGTTATTTTGAACTTACATGGAACATATTGGCATCCACACTCTCCAACTTATTGCCTGAGAGATTCAGCACTTGCAATTGAGTGGAATTCAAAAAGGCATTTTGAATCACAAACTCAATAGAATTATCCCCCAAATCCAGTAATCTCAGGTACGGGAAATTCGAGAAGTTCATCTCATTAAGATTTTTAATCTGATTCCGTGCCAGCCCCACGTACCTCAACTGCTTACAGGGCTTGAGAAACTCAGTTGGGAACAAGGAAAACCGATTTTCATTCAAGTTTAGATTCCAAAGTTGTCCAAAGCTATCAAAACTGTTAGGGTAGACATATGAAATCTGATTTTTGCTTAAATCCAAAGTCTTCATCCTCTCGAAACTTCCTGTCACACCTCGGAATGAATTAAGTTTATTATTCTTCAAGTCCAAGGTTAGTAAATTTGAAGTGTTTTTGAAAGTATCTTGTCCCAGATTTGTAATCTCGTTGGAACTGAGGTCGAGGAGCTTCAAGTTGTCCATGTTCTCCATAAGGCCTATGTCTTTGATGTGATTTCGTGAGAAATTCAAAATTTCAATTTCAAATAAGTTTCCGAACTTGGGTAATTCATCCAATTTGTTGCCGGACAGGTCCAGATCCAACAAGTTATCTAGGCCGTCGAATGAATTCTCAAAGTAACTCCTTATCATATTAGAACCCAAGTCTAATTCCCGGAGGTTTCCTAACAGTACAAAGTTATGCTCCACTAAAGCAGAAACTTGGTTTTTGTGAAGTTTCAAAATCTCTAAATTTGGCAGTTGGAAACGAGGGATACTTCGGAGATGGTTCAGACCAAGGTTCAGTTCTAATAATGCAACCGGTAAAGCTACATCGTCCAAATTTTCGATAAGATTTCCATACAAATTCAGGAAATTGAGAGCAGGGAAATTTCCAAACGTATCCCGTGGAATTTCACGAATAAGATTATTCGAAATGGACAGCTCAGTGAGGTTATGGATTTTCATGGGGGTTAGGGCTGAAATTCTATTGTAGTCGAGGGTCAAGGAAGTCAGAGATATTATTGGCTCCAATGCAGCGGCTGGGAAGGTCAAAAGGTTGTTATCCATTAGATTTAGCGTTCGAATGTTCGGTAGACCTTCAAAGAGTGTTGCCGGTAGCTGAAAAAAGCATTGGTTTAATGTAGTCCTCATAGCATTTTCAGTTTAATTACTTATAATCTAATCTAAGATAAACTCCTTACTGTTCTTAGTTGATTAACCCCCAAGTTTATTTCTCGTAATTTTATCATTCCAGTAAAGAATCCTTTTGGGATTTCGCTCAGTCGATTCCGACTCAAATCGAGAACTTCGATGCTATTCAGCGTTTTCAGTGTCGTACCATCCAGACTTTGCAGTAAGTTTGCAGACAACTTCAGTACTTTCAAAGTTGGGAGGATCTTCAAGGCTGTGATTGGAATCTGCGTCATGAAATTGTTGGACAAGTCTAGTTCTTCGATTGACGCCAGTCCTGAAATATTAATAAATTATTATTTTCTATGTATCAAATAGATGTAATGATTGTGTGATGTAAGTTCAAAGTTCTAATAACTATTTACCCATGAATGAATCGCTGCTAAGCCTCTGAATTCGATTCCATGCCAAATCCAAAACTTTGCAGCTCGAAAGTCCCCGGAAAGAAGCTCCGTTGATTTGAACTACTTCATTATGACTTATATTTAACATGACAATTGCTGGTGCTTGAACGAAATCATCTGGTCTGATGTTCCCTGCAATATTTTTCATGATCATAAAGGAACTTTCACTATTTATTCAGAAAAATTTTGTAAGGGCATACCAATTTGATTATAGCTTAAATCAAGGATCTTCAAGGCATTTGGGCCTTTGAGAGAAGTAGATGGGACTGATTTCAGCTCATTGTTGTCCAAATAAAATTCCTACACATCAAAAGTCACTCACGTTAATCATATATTTCTTAGCAATGCAATGCTTAAAGACGTTCATGTAACATGATCAGCAATCATACCTCCAGGCTAAGACATCCATCAAGAATCCCTCCATCAATATGGGACAATCTATTATGTCCCACTGTCAAAGCCCGAAGTCTCGGAAGTCGCTTGAACTCAGTGGTACTAAAGATCGGGTTGAGCTGGTCCCCAAATAAATTGTGACTCAAGTCCAAAATCTCTAGAGTTTCGGTAAGGCCTTCGAATGATTTCTCGGTCAAGCGTCGCAACCAATTGTTTGATAGGTCAAGTGTCTGTAGAGGTATTCCACTTGGAAGGAACGCCTATGGGAAAAAATTG
Source organism: Agrenia bidenticulata (assembly GCA_034694785.1). Taxonomy (NCBI): domain Eukaryota; kingdom Metazoa; phylum Arthropoda; class Collembola; order Entomobryomorpha; family Isotomidae; genus Agrenia; species Agrenia bidenticulata. The sequence continues at coordinate 38,416 of JAQFYM010000292.1, forward strand.
GTTTCGAATTTACAACCGATGCCCACATGAGTTAAGCTCTGTAATCGTCTCTATAGTACTTACCTGAGGGGGAATATTTTGATAATTGACGAATCTCTGCGAGAAATATGTAATTGGTTGTCTGAACGGTAGATTGGGGAAATCTTGGGCGAAAACCACGTGGTCGCAATTGATTTTAAAGCCTTCTTCTTCCGAAACGTAGCATAAGCAATTGGGCAGAGTTGCGGTCTCCTTAAATTCCTTGCAAGAGACCCATTCTTCATCATTTGGCACTTCCACCATTGCATCCTAATTTAGGTAAAGATTTATTAAAATTAAAATTAATAGGTGTCTTCATTTTAGTTAAATCTCATTGTGTCTGTTTTCAATTACCGCTGTGGCCAAAGCGGCGAGGACTATGGTCCCGAGGACGAGCATCACGTTCTTCCATTTGTACTTGGGCATTTTGAGGATCCTGAAATCATTAGAAAAATAATAAAGATTCAGTCAGGAGTTTTGAATAGCTGAAATAAGAGTTTTTCATAATTAGTCTGGTGCTTGGGGTTAGTTTAATTTTCTGGAAAATTATTATTATCCCAAAATATTAAACTTTATATCCATTTAAGATTTTATATAACGTCTTTTAAAGTACTGATAATAATTAGGTTTTTTCCTTGTCTATTTCATCGAAATGTGGTCGCCCAGAGTATAGTGTTTATTTGAGTGTTTCTTCAGAAATTACCTCGTAGATAAAGTAATAAATCATATCTTATTTATTATAAAACTTGTTAATGCAGAGCTTTTGAAGCATAAAACGTTAACTAGGGTCTATAAAATTGTCTCAAGTTGATCTAGAGATGCGATTCAATCAGACTATTCGTTGATGCCCTATCACCCAGCACAAATATGTAATTTGGCTCTCTCGACTTTGCTTCCTTGTGCAATTGTGCTATTAACATTGCCACGAAGATCTGAATAATAGTTCTGAACTATGTGTTCGTATCATTCTGCCTGCATCACTCAATCAAATGTTTTATTTTTCCCACGTGCCATGAGACTAATAAAATAGTTTTTAAAATGTTCAAAACCAACTGATTTATAGTAATTGATTTACAGAGCATACAGATGGTTCAGAAAATTCACAAATTTATTTATTTTATACTCCTCTCCTAGGGATTATAAAATATCCACATATAAGCCCTACCGAGTTAGTCTCAAAAGTACACTTGACCAGATAGCATAATACTCTCGTTTTGAATTGTTAGTAGATCCAATATCAAAAATGAAATTGATTCAAATTTATATCTTAGTGCTAGGGTTTTTCGGATCCACCGTAAGTAGTATCATAATTTATCTGAAAGTTATCTGAAATTTTCTTGTGATAGTTTGTTAATTTTTTTAAACAATTTTCAGACATTTGTAGACGCTGCTCCTCTAGAACGATCCTGCCGTGGTGCATTGTCTGATTTCAACAAGAGTCAAATGCTGCAGATTAATGCATGTACAAAGTCTCTCGGCTACAAAAGTGTGAGGGAGAAGTCTAAAAAATCTGCCGTAAGTTTCTCTGCCATAACGCTGGAAGGGTTCTATGTAAATTTAGAAAAATTACAATCATTAAAATAATCTCTTTTCAAATTGGACAGTGCACCATGAAATGTGTTCTAACGTATGATAATTTGGTGAGTAGGAGCTTTGGATTTTTATTTGAAACCGAATCTCAATTAGGGAATTTAATATTTGAAATTAATTTTTGGGCCTTTAACAAAAATCAGATCAGCCCGGATGGATCCATCGTTAAAGAGCAATTTGGTGTCTTTATTGAAGAGAATTTCCCTCCATCCTTGATAGGTCGAGCTAACATGACATTTAACCCCTGCTATGACGAGTTGGAGGGTAAGTTTTTATATTTTTTCAGACTGCTTTTTACTTGACTATACTACATTTAATTAATTAATTAAATTCTCGATGAGTGCAAACAATAATTTTTCAAATGCGTATTTTAAAACTAATAGGAAAGTACATTGACAAAGAAGACGAGTTTTGCATGGGCTATGATCCCTTGATAAAATGTATTTCCCGAAACTTGGGCAATGTGAGCATTTTTTTAAACCGTTCAAAAAATGCATTTGAACATGGCTTGAGGTTTTGAAATTAATTTTAATTCGCACTTACAGTTCTGCCAAGGTCTTCCATGATCAATCATATCGGAAGGAAACGAATGTTTTTTTTTAGTTATTCTTACAGTGATTTATAACTCTTTCTACTCGAGTTTGAAAATCGGGGATGAGAAATTATTAATACGTATTAACTAAAACAAAACGTGAAACGACACAGAATCAGGGTTGGCATCTTTTCAAAAAAATTAATATTTTTCATGAAAAATAAAAAATTTGAAAGATTTGATTTGAAAATTCAATATACAATTTGTATTATTCAAGGTCCTTGAAAAAATTGAAAAATTTGAAATTTGAAAGACGAAAATGGAAAATGATGAAAACTCCAGAGAGTATCGGAGATTCATTGTCACTTGAAATTTTATCTGGAACTCCCTAAGAATCTAATATATTTCAGCTATTAAAACAACTAAGATTTATTTGATTGACACGGAAAATGCACAGTTTATATTTCTGTGGAATAAATTAAACTAAAAAAACATCCTTAGAGTTAGAATTGTACTCACTTGGATTTGAAATTTTATAAATTTTAAGATTTATCATATCTACAAACCTTTGTTAAATACCCAAAGATAAATCTGATAAGGTTAGAAATTTGTTGGAATTTAAATTTTAAGTTCCTTTCAAAGGCAACAAGGCTTAGAACCTAAAGATTTTATATCGTCTGGATAAACTCTTCCTGGTCTTAAACCTGTCTTAATAGATGTCTTAGATTAGTGCCACTACTTACTAGGAGCTATAAAAATCTTCATCATTACTTTTGTGAACTTGGGCACAAGAATTTAAATATATTCTCACTCAGTAAGCAGCTATAAAAAACGCGTGACGTACGAAATTCTTTGAAATAATAATAATATTGGCATTGTAAAATACTGTACAGTATAACCTGCAGACAGACTTACTACAGAGTCGAAAGCACAATTAAGGTACAGGTAACTAAAATGTTTTAATAAGGTCGGTCACGTCTGTCAAACAAGTTACTGTATTTTCTCGAGCTTTGGGATACTGGAATTACTTGCTTATGAACGTCATCATTAATTTGTTGCTCATTATCCCATCCCATTTATATTCTCCAACGACATGCAGGACTACCTTAGTCGCACAAAGACATCATTTCTGATAACATACTCATTTGCTCTTGAATTAAAATACTACCTAAAGTTTTATTAAATTTAACTAATTGTCCAAGGTTTTTGAAATTTTTAAAGTTAGTTATTTTACTAGAATCGCAATGGCACAATTGCAGTTTTATCTCATGGTTGTAGGAGTTGTGGCACTGGCTGTAAGTGATTTTCTTTCTATTCAGAATCAACAATTTTCAGAAAAAATCTTATAAATTTTCATTGATTTTTTAGATGATTTCAATAGCCGCCCCTCCGGAGAGGAAATGTCGTACCGTGTTTACAGACATTAACAAAAAGGAATTGCAGCAGATTAACAACTGTACTAAAATGCTGGGATACAAGTCAGGAAGGGAGAAGTCTCAAAAGTCTGCCGTAAGTTTTTAGCTGTTTTCAGGATGCATGTAGTTCATAGTTGCCCATCTTATTTTCTTTACTGAAAAATTTAGTACAAATGCAACTAACCGTTTTAAAAACAATTACAGTGCACCATGAAATGTGTTCTCACAAATGTGAATTTGGTAAGTTCAACTTGGTTTCAGTTTTTTTGTATTTTGTATTATTTGTAATTGAATTGTACTAATTAACGAATACTTTTTGATCAATTAGTTAACACAAGAAGGAACTTTATCCAGAGATTCATACGACTATTTCATTCTTAAAGAGTTCCCAGCATCATTGGTCACCAGAGCTAATGAAACATTCAATCCATGCTTAGCTCTCTTTGACGGTAATAGATAAATATTTTTAGCATACAGGGTTGACATGCAGGGATTGCAAGCTTCTTAATGTGACTGTTACAATTTGAAGACAATCACAAGTAAAAAATCCCTGTATTTCAACCTCCCTAATATAAAAAACAAAGAAACTAACTAATCCTAATACTTGCTTTCCACAAATAGGCAAAGACATCGATTTAACCGACGAGTATTGTAAACAATACGACCCCTTGATCAAATGCCTCTCTAGAAACTTTGGCACGGTAAGAATATAACCAAATCTTTCCACTGACTGTTCGAGCTCTTTATGATGTGGAAACTGGTTTTTATTCTAAACGAATTCTAAATGGTAAAAAAATCTTTATTTCTAGCTCTGCCGTGGTCTTCCATAAGTTCAACACATCATTCATTACCATTTCAAGGTCCACTACGACGAGATTTGTCATTTGACTACAACTATTCTTAAGTTCTTTACCTATCCTTATGTAATAATGTTAGTGAGCCATCAAACTGGTTTTGTTAGTCTTTAACTCTTCAGATAGTAAGCAAAAATCAAAATGGACTCCATCTCATTTTAATACTGGTGATTTTTTTTAAATAAACAAAAATTTTCCAGATAATTATGCAATCTTGTTTATGTGTAAGTAGTTTAAACATGCATTTCCGCGAATGAAAACCTTCTTCAAGAACTAGGTATAATAAGTTCCACAATATCATTACAGTAGCATTGCACATTTTATTACGTTGGGATATAATTGAGTTTGCATGTAAGGATTTGGGTTTTAATACCAGAGAGCACTTCCAACTTAGGCCCATTAAAAGCATAAGGCCTTCTTTAGCAGCTGAACTTTAATGAGGTTTTTAAAACCTAACGGATACGATAAACTCAACTCATTGAGCATATGAGAAACATTCGTACCTTGACAAATCAAGATAATTAAATAGAAAAAATCTTCTTACATGATTTACACCAGTTGTCACAGATCGTGGATATTTTTCCCTAAGCCCAAATTAAAGGTCGTGCATCGGAAATATTAGTTGCAGTCAAGCTCCCGACGCATTTTCGGCCATCAGAGCCGTAGAAAATGAGTGAAAGGATAAGCCTTAGCTGACTAGGTTCATTTTGTTGTATAAGCCGACTTTTAAACAAACAACCTGTGGGATGAGCTTGATTATGAATTCCCACAATAAGTAGAAAGGATGATGGGAAATGTGTTACTAGTACAGACAAACATCCTTTGTCAACTTAAATCATTCTGACACTTTTTGCTCTAGTGTCATTAAGGCAATTGTAGAAAAAAAAATAGAAAAAAAATAACCCTCTGTAGAGCATAGTTATAGGAGAAAGAAGATGGCAAATGCCATAAAAAGTATAAGTGAGAAAATAAGGGAATTTTTAAATTCAAAAACATTCTGATAAGATACTTATCTTGGCATGAAAATGAAAATGGGCTAGATTTGAATGGAGATCGAAATTATAGGCTGAGAAATCTATTTGATGTTGTGACAAGTGGGGGCTTGTGGATTGCCTTTCTAATCTTAATATTGTTGTCACATAGTTTAATTTTTTCTTTACTCGACCACCTTTTAGCCCTGTAAACACTTGAGAGCAAGTATAATAATATACAGGTGATAATACACTCCAAGTTGGTAGGTCAACAATGCAAAGTTGATTGGAATTTTTACTTTTGCAAAGTTGTCCATTTTATAAACGAGTAAAATCATGGTGTTCAAAAATCATGACAAATTTTTTTTTGATGACATAAAAAACCCATATCCTCATCTACGATTTCTTCAACTCGGCCTTCTAACTCTTTGGTTGCTTCAGATTTTTTATTATTTGTTACAACTCCAAGAAACGCCCTTATGAGGGCAACTCCGTATCGAGTTGTGCACAGGCAAACGCATTTAAGGAAGATCTTAACATCCTGACTAGATTAAAATGTAGTGGAGAAAATTATTTAAAATTTTAGATTTAAATTGATGACCTAATGAAATTTGGTCTCGCTCTACATGGGACTTTCTTTTATGCTTAAAAGTCTGCGTAATTGCCCCATTTAAGAAAACATATAGTGTGTCACTTATATAGTTAAAATATTAATTTTATTTTTTGCCAGATTTATTAGTTCAAGTTTAGCATTAGACAGAAATAGGTACAACCAAATAGCCACAGTCAATTTATATCTAAACCTTTTTTGATGTTTACTAATAATTTTTAGAACGAATTGAGAAGTAACAGGTTTGTCATGTTCAATCATCTTTCAACATATTATTTTCCAATATGTGATGCATATCAGTACAGTGTGTCCGATTCTGCAGTCTCTAACTAATATTTTGAAACAACATGGAGACAATAGGCCCTTCCTTTAGATAAGTTATCACGATTACAATAAATCTAGGTATGTGTGACAGAGATTAGGAATAAGTGTGCCACGACTAATTCGAAATCTCCCATAATCTCAGATCCATTTCAGATTTGTAATAAAAATCATACTCGTCATCATCTCGACTGTAGTTTGATAATCATTCCCCGAATGACAAACAACACCAACTGTTTTCAACAACAATGCAAGTATCAATTTCAAGCATGAATGACGTCGAGAACAACATCTTGCAAAAACGGTATCAATACCACCAAGGGCTCCATGTAAACTACTTGCATCAAACTTCATTGCTTTATCATTGAATCATCAATCTGCAGCCTCAGTTAATAATTCTGAATGTTACAGCGACTTAGCAATTGACACTAAATCCTTTCATGACAAGCTTTATTAATGAAACATCAATCCCGAGCAAGGAATATGAACATGTCCCTTTTGGGGGGATTCAGTACCAAAAATCACGACAAGGGTCTTTAACTACTGCAGGCCATCTAAGCTAAATTAAGAAGTCATCTGTTCTATCAGCTGTATGTTGCAGTGATTTCACCTTCCGTTTTCTTGCGAAATGTAGTGTTTTTTTGTGCAACGGACTCTTTGAAGCATGGTAAAGCGGTAAATCGAATTATCTAATCCCAAAAACAAGCTCGTAACTACACTAGAAGAAAACTACGTTGGCTACTATTCATTCATACACTACCTGGGGCCCGTTGGGGCCTTCCACAAAGCTTGTAGTAATTTTCACATGTGCGTAGCCTGTGAACACTTTTGAAACACTTTCAACGTTTTTCAAAAATCTATACCCTAAATTGCACAGAGTATATGGACACCCCTGTTTTAAACCGTGGAATCAAGTGAGGGTTGAAAAAAGGCTCACACTCAGACATTTGTGATATAACGGCTGATTTTATTTAACTTTTTACCTCCGAATGTTATACAATAATATAATCTCAATCTATCACGTTTCATGGCTATTACAGAATATAAAGATCATGGTAAAATGTGTAACTGTGGGCATTTAAATTTAAAATCTGCAATTTTTTTCCCCTTGGGACATTAAGATTCGAAAGTAGATGACAATTTTTAAGGGAAATCTCTCCATATTTCACCCATTAGATGAGAAAAGTAAAGTTTTATTGAGAGTTTGAATTCACAGAATATAAAACCACAATTGATCATGTGTATAAAATGCTTTCAAAAGATATTTTTCAATTTTGATTTGCATTTGAAAGACTGAGCGGTAAGCAGTCTGGTATTTTCTAATCATTAAGTGTGCTTGACATTTAAATATTTAAATCGGAATCTTCGCCAGCTTACAAGGTTTTAAGTTTCTATAGACTGAAAGTATAAATCTCAATTTGATCTCATTTTCAATTTCACGTCTTAAATGTGTCTCAGCTACCAGAGAGGATGTTGTTATTATGATTTCTACATTTGACATTTCTAGGTTTAAAAAAAAAAAGGATTAGCCCAGAAGAGTGAATGAATTGTAAATGACATTATGGGCTCAGCTGTAGCTGTACTTAATTTCTTGTGGAATGACATAAATAATAACGAATGGTTTTAATACGCTTTCATTCCCTTGAAATTGTAATTTCATTTAATCTTCGTTTAACTTACTAAAAAAAATTGGATTTCCACGTATAATCCCAAGCAGTTTATATGAAAGGTAGAATAAGCAATTACCAATCAAGTTGAAAGACCCTTAATAACTCTCAATTAGGGTTTCTAATGCCTCAATCCACCTGATCGTTTCTAAAATATAGTTTGAATGACACTGCATTGTTTTATAATAGCTTTATCACTTTCAGCTTTTTCAAATCATCTACAATTTCAGTCTAAACATTTCAACAAGTTTAACTACATCTGACAATCGGTCATATTTTTTTAGTGTAGAAAAAGTAATACAAATAACCGTTTTCCTTCAATTTTTCGAGTTTCCAAAAAACTATAAACGAAGGTAGAGAAATTTCACACGCGATTCCTGCAGCGTTGCTTCTTCTCTCGCCTAATGATAATTTATTCGACATCTTTACGATGAAACGAATAAAAATTTACTGGGTCCAACCGTACGTAACCTCAGTTGTGGGAAAACAAACAAAGTTACCTCGTCCTAACCAAAGCAAGCAACCCAATTTCATTTACGATTCTTAATGTTCTAAGTTACTGCATCTCTAACACCTCCGTTCATGTCTTGTCATGGAACTCATGAACTCATGACTCACGACTTCAGTCTCAGTTCACACTCGTATCTATTGTTCCGGATTTTTAGTTTAAAAAAAACATCAAATCCATGTCAGGAATTATAGACTGAATAAAAAATGGGATATCCCTCTAAAGTTCTGCTCCATATCGAACTATTTACAATGGTTCATTTCTAAAATCAATAAATCCTTAAAAAACCTTTAAAGCTTAAAACATGCTAAGTAGTTAGCTTTTCCGACAGCTCATTAATAATTAATTATCTCAACAAGGTGTGCAAAAACTTAATTACTATCCACGCCTGAAATCGGGGTTAAACATCATGACAGGCGGTTTCTGAGGAAAAGGGAAATTTCATATCGAAAGTGGCCTATTCAAAATATATTTTTAAATACAACCCTTGGACTTTTCTTTTAAGCTATTTCAATTCTTTATAACTAAGAGCTATTCACAATGCTCGTGACTGACGATTATAGCTACAGTGAATGGTCATAGGGGACACGAGTAATTTAGCTTAACTTGGAGACATGCGTTCCTCTGCGTTGTGAACAGCCCTTGATGATAATCATGAGCTAGTTAAGCAACCATTATAATCCGATGGGTCTATCAAAATTCATTAGTATCGAGTTGTGTATCTGTAGACTTAATGAAAATATAATTTATGGCGATACCAACATATTCCCATACCTAATGAATAACATGCGAATTGCAAAATACTTTTACACTTCTCAATGTTGCTATTATACTCACTGCCTAAATTTGTGTGTTAACGAGCCGTTGGAGATTTATAATCATATTTGATATGAACTAATTTTACCATTACAAGATATTATCTAATGACATACGGGGAGATTTTAAAATTATTTGACATTTCAAAACTGTCGCTAATCATTTACTTATTTTTATTTCTTCGTTAATTAATAACAACACCCCAACTTCAACTTGAATTCAAAAAGTTTTGATGGCCTAAAATAATAGAACTGAAGCAGCGGATATGTTTACCCACTACGGATGGCAAGGGACTCATCGGTTGACTGGCGGAGTGTGAATATCAAACGGTTTTCAATCCTACAGGACATGACCACTATTATAGCCATAATAATAATTTAAAACTAATCCTACAGTCACACTTCCTGGACCTTTTAATTTCTTCAAAAAGTATTTTGTATAATATCCCAAGTATAAACCCCTCGTGGTTTCGAATCAGTTTCTGAATGCAAAAAAAATTGTTAACCCACACTGGCAATAGCCCTCTCTACCCACTGAAATACGTGGGGGCTGCTGGTTCTTAAGCTGTTATTGGTGGCATGTCCACTAATTTGGTATCGTAGCTTTTGAAAAGTCCGTCAATGAACTTTTATATTATTTCTCTTGCACTGAAATGGAATAATGCAATCGAACAATACGCTGGTAACTGGCAAGACGAGTTTTGCTGTGTTTTTTTTCATTCTAACGGATTCAAGTAAAGGAATATGTTGTAATATGTAAGTATACGCACTTATCATTGTTATAGTTAACCATAGAACTGGGTTTTGGCTATTTAGCCCCTTCTCCTAGGAGATGAGATGCCATTGGCATTTGGTTTTCATAAGGTTATTTAGATATGTTATGAGGATTATGTATTATCTTGTTTGCTCCTCTTTCTTGGTTGTTAGTGGTGGCTGGTTAACAATATATTAACACTACCAGCCTCGTTTTGGCCCTCTCCCAAAGGGACGATAAGTAAAGAGCAAGTGCAGTAATATTCAACGATTCGTGACCACAAATTGATTGTAAAGGCATTTATTTGAGATACAGCTTTTTCTTTACATTTGCTGAAGAAGGTGAAATAGTAAATTATCTTTCTCCTTCAGTTTCAAACTCATTCATTTGTCAAAGAATAGAATTCAATGCGTTTGGTTGTGATTGCTGAGATAAGCACATCATTGCAAAACTGCTGGGTCATCCCGAACAATTAAGTGTTAAGAGCCATTCGTAATCATTGTAGCCTCGAACCTCAAACTAAACCCCCCTGACTGACAAGCTGCCTGATTAAAATTTGACCCTTTTAAACGATATTAACTACGATTAGATGTATCAGATAGACCTTTCTTAAATTTCTTAACTCTTGACACTTAATTATTCCTATAGCAAGAGTAATTTATGTACGACTCCTTAAATTTTTAGTGAGTCCATCATCGAAGGTAAATAGGAGGAAGGAATTTTGTGATTAAATTTCTCGTGGATATGCACGTTTACTTTAGATTTGAATTGGATTCGAGTTATAATACCAAAGAATACAATCTAATTAGTTCAACTCGTATGAAATAAATCTTTTGAATTGGAAACACACAGTAGGAACTGCAAATATGTAAACTGGCCCAGACAGGCTTTAACTCTATAACTCCAATCTCTCAGCTCTTGACCGAAGCAAATTGTATCCAATGGTGAATAGAAACTTGAGACTACCCGATCCCTATAATTCAAACTCAGCTACACAACACACAATTACTACCATCCAACTTGATAACAACCATACAAATTTAAATAACTGGCTGTACTGCAAATATGAACAATCATCATCCTCCATACAACTCACAACCCAACTTACGGACCGAAGAAGATCAATAAATAATTCATACGAATCTAACGGGGCTTCCTTATAATTTGTAATTCCATCCACCAACTTCCATCCAACTCTTCAGAGATTTTTTAATTCTTTCCCCAGCCTTACGAGTACACAATGAACTGTGGTTAGCCGTAGCCAACTATGTTCAGCTAGGCACTTAAGAATCCGTATATATTACAATACTAAAGCCCTGTACCTGTCTACTTAATCGTTTTTTAAACAACTACAATACTAAATAGCAATGCACATCCCGCTGGCTTTGCAAAGAACTTTTCTTTCCCCAAAGTGGCCATCAATTTGAAATCAAAAATATTGTGAGAAAGTCAAGTGTGGATTCTTGTGCTTAAAATTTGAGGCAATTAGTGTCAGAACATCTTTTTAAGAAACGAGGATTTTCTTTCACACAGACCTCCGTCGACTTTGACACATAAATGACTCGATTCTAAGGATGTGGTGAGATTTCTCGTCATTTCATGAATACGAAAATGACAGTGTTGGATGAGGATTTTATTTAATGTTTTAAATCTCTCCTCGAACTCCTGGGGATATGACATTGTAAATATTTGATACTTGCTTTGTCTACACTTATAAATATTTACACTGCCTATTATCATTCAACATAATTGCTCATGCATAAACTGACCATAAGTATACACATATCTATAGATCCATCGACTATCTGTATGTGGTGACGTTTCTAGCCTAACGACCGAAAGTTACAGAGTTACAGAGTTACCTGTGAGGTCGGAGGTTAGCTCTGCACGTGTATTATAATCACCCCCTCGGGATGTAAAAGCTAATGTTGGATTATATTACTACGGCTGATAAAGGGTACTGTCCTTTTAATTCATTCCGTATTTACATTATTAAGAAATGGATATCATTTCAGCAACTCACAAGTCACATAAGATCAACTCATTTGTGTCCACTGAAAATGCAAATATTGAATTGATACGTACCCTTAGCCGTGTTTAGGTTCGCGGAGGTATGAAAATGGTTGAGCTAGTATTTAATTAGGTATGGTAAGTAGATAGTAGTAGGGATAATTAGTTAATGAGTAATTTATATGCAGGCTAAGGCGGTCATGAGAATTTCCGGCTATTTCAGCAAACTGAGACCCCAGCTTTTGTTTACATCAGGAGGAAGTGGAGTGCATTTGCTTACAAATTCAGATCCGCTCGCAATATAATGCAAATTCCTCTGTGTGAATCCGGCTCATTTGCTCCCGAATGGATTTACTGACATAGATTCCCTTTCATTAACAGCCCAGATTAAGAATCTCAATTAACTATGGGATTTAAACGGGTTCCTACGAATTAGGTTACATTTCTATCATTTATTTGCAACTTTTTTAAATCTACATCTGATAACTCAAGTACATTTATATTCTATATATGTTTGAACATTTTCTTGGAAAGTAAAAACTTCCACTTTAAATATATAACAATATGATTTCAACAATTTAAGTTAACTCACCTTTAGTTTATAAAATCCTCTGTTCAAATCCAATTACGTGCGTCCCAAAAAAACACCAAATGATCTATCAAGTTTATAACAACTCAAATCCAAATGAAGACACAACTCTACAGCTTCAAATAGTCCAAGGATCAAAACTTTTTCAAAACTTCACAATTCCTAAAAGAAAGATAAAAAAACCGATGCAAAGAACCACCTTGAAAAACCAGGTACTTCAAATCAAGGTTAGGCAAACTAAAGATAAGCAAGCCTTCCTGCACTTGTACACACACTAAAAAGTACTCCACAAAATCCCTTACTAGTGTCAAATAGACGAATCCAATGTTATTGAAAGACGCTAGTGTACAATTCAAATGCAAATTAAACTCTTACAAGATTGAACCCATTCCAAAGGTGTGCTGTTCGTATTAATCTCTGAGAAAGGGTCTCCACTCTCTGAATTGATAATTCAGGAAGGCTGAGCTCTTGGTAATGCTACTTTGGTATTGCCAAATGGCAAAAAAAGATGGCAATTGGTGGTTCGGAGCATTGGTTGAATTAAACACACCTTCTCTGATTGTTTATAAGGAAGTGAATTCCACAAGTCAAGTCAGGATTCAAAGACTTTGGTCTCAAGACAAGAAAAACCAGCATTGGTTTTAAACAAGTTGTCTTCTTTATCTACCAAGACTCGTCTGTTAACTCTTTCAGTTCACGAATCCTCCTCTACTACTTGAACTAATATCGAGTCTTGTTGTAACACACTGGCATAAGAAATAGTCATCATGTGAAATACAAGATTTAGTTTTATATACCCAAGCTGTGTGGTATAAGAAGTCTGTGGGAGACGAGACACACTAGGTTCAGGTATGCTGGGTCAACAGAGATACTTACAAGAACAAGTAGGATTGTACAGCTATCTTTACCCCCGAGGGGCTCTCTCCGTTCATTCAGCAGTTACCCTACAACTGTCTAATAATAATGTTGACTACCTGATACATATAACATACTTAAGGAATGCCATTCACCTGCCTCTACCTTCGTATCATGCAGAAGGCTTAAGGTAATCAAATCCACGGCCTGCACCGTGCAAGGTGGATGAGCCTTCATATTTTTTAAGGTGCGAGGAATAAGCGAGAGTTGGATGTTCAATGCATAGACAAATCGACTGTGTACAACTCTCAAAGCTCGGAATCATGGATGAAGGTTCCTCTTTATACAACTTTGATTAAGTCTTGTAATTAAATGGAAGTTCTTGATGGTTGGGCTGGGCTTGCTTGTGCGAGATCATAGAAATAGGCAGGTAAGAATAAGGTAGGCATGTCCATTGTTGTTAATAGAGGTATTATTTATTTGTTACGATTGCTTTGAGCTTCCTGCGGTTCTTGATTCGGCCACATAGATTTTCATATCCCTCAAGCACTGTTAGGAAAATGGATGATTTGAGGAAAAATACTTTGAGAGCCATTCAATTGAAATGGGTTTGGCCTAGTTTGGGATTATTGGATTTCGAAATGAGAGATCTGGATCTCTTCCCCTTCATCGGCGTAGTCTCCTTCCACACGACCTTTTCGAAACTCTCCCCACATGATTGGCCTGTATTTTCTTGGAGATTCGGAGCTGATGCATTGGTCTAGGGGCTCCACAATACAGGAGTAGGATGGATTCAAGAAAAATGGGATGCTGAATCTCGATTGGGTATGGTTGGCCAAAACTCGATGGACGGGGGCCTTATATTTTCCATTCGACCATACTTGTGTCATGTCCCCGATGTTGATGACAAAGGAATCTATAGAGAGTACGAGTATTTTATTTTATGATTTAAATAAGAAGCTCCACACTAAGTCTATTGAGGGTAGTAATTGCGTTTAATTACCAGGAATTGGAGGAACATAGTAGAATTTTCCACTTTTCTCAACCTGAAGAGAACTAACGGTTCCATGTTGGTACAAAACGGTCAAAACCCCAGCATCTGAATGCGGTCCTACTCCCAGATTTATTTCAGGTGTCGGACACACGGGGTAGTAATTCAAACGGCAGAAGCTTGTATCGCCTCCATCGGCAAAACACTTTTGGACCAGATCTGTTTCCATTGATAGTGGGTTTACAACTGCTTCCATAAGAACGTTGGCCATTGCTTTCATTTTCTAAATGCCAGATCAAATTACTCAGTAAGTTTCGCTTCTAAATAGGCTCATCGATATCTTTACGCATCGTACCTGAAAATAATGGATCATGGTGTCTTTAAACTCTTGCATATCTTCTGGCCACTGATTAACTCCATGAATCCCGAATTTCGGGGAATTACAAGAATCTTCCATTTCCGCGGAGTAGTCGAAGATTTGCTTCCAGTCCACCTTTCTTTTAGTCAGCTCATTATCTGAGAATCCTTGGAAGTTTCCCTGAATAAATTTTTAAAACTTTTTATCCAAGTTACTTTATCAAAACAAGTTTTGTATAATTCGTATATATTTCCCCCTACTGTTTTTCTTGTCACAGTTTCCTGGATCTCTTTAGGCTGCTTAAAAAAATTCATCCCAACTTCAGAGACCTTTTCAATGTATTTAGGGTCCATTCCGTGGTTCACTGCATAAAAAAATCCCCAATCTTCACACGCCTTTCCAATCTCTTCTATAACTTTTCCATCATGTTTGCAATCTGTTCCAGTCTTATTTGACTGGTTAAATAGGGCCCCGACATCAATTACAGGTACAGATAATTGGGTCTCATACACCATTGCTGCAGCTAAATTATGACTGCCGTAGTCTCGCAATTATTAAAATTAATCGGGGTTTAACTATAATTAATAATTTTTAAGTCCGATGAGCTCCAAGCAAGAACAGAGAATGGCAATACATCCAACATCCATGGAAAACTCAATACTTTAAATTTCAGAATGTCTTATCAGCCTTTTACGCCTCCATTCATCAGCTATAAATTTTTTTACCAAGCTTGAATCAATAGAGCTCCTCTACTGTAATGTGTCTGAAGGAATATGCTAAATGTAATAAGATTCATCAAAGGAAACGATTGTCATAAAAAGTTACTCATAAAAAGTGATAATGACTAAGAGTCGGATGTCAAATGGTTTATGAATATCGTCCCTGGCAGAACTCTGGTATCTGGATATGGTTCAATATTAATGATGAGAGATCAGACACCAAGAACTACTATCAGTGAATAGCATTCATACTTTGTAACTTTTCTGAATTAGTTCAGCTTCCAGTTTTAACATTTGAAATACAATACTCACATGCGATTTTCTAGGATTGATGAGATTGATCTTGTGCAGTTTAACAAAATTCGATGCACATAGAACTTTAGATGATAGATGAAAAATATATTTAAGGAAAGAAAGATTTTAAACTAGTTCAATGAATAAGTGAAAGTTGGTTAAGAATTGTTCACAACAGATTATGTCAAAATTTATTTAGAATTCTGCCATTATTAATTTATCAATTATCATGCATATTACGCAATTTAGACATTCCAAGGGGCTAATACCTAAAAGATTATAAGAAATGTTTGAAACATCCTCTTAATTTGAATAACACATAATGTTAACGTTGGATCCAGAACACATCACAATTAACATTCAGAACTGATTAATAATAATAGACTTCTAAGCGGCTACTAATTGAAAGCAAAGATTTCTTAGAAAAATTTGCATATTTTAAACTTTGATTAGAAACTTCCCAATTCCTCCTCTGATTCCCATTCATATATTTCAACTAAATCTCGCAAATGGGCGTGGGTTTCTTCCGGAGACTGATACAATCTCGCTCTGGTAATCTCCCTCAAATCATCGTCGATTTCTTCCGGCAAGAGAGAAAAATTTTCAATCCATTGAGGCTCACTTCTCCCATTTTTATCATCAATCGCCTTTTGCTTCAAATTGTTCACAATTCGTTTCACATAACAGGATTCAGAAATCAACTTGCTTACTAAATATTCCAGGAATACCCATCCTTGATCATCAACTGGAGCTGGCATATGCTTAATCGCTAGGACTATTTCCTCCACAGCTTCGATTCCTTTAACTTGCCGGATTTCGCCTGGATTGGATGAAGTTTGGGCACTATTAGCTTCTGCAGTAACCTGGCCCAGTAGCGATGAGCTAACCGATGAGCTAACCGATGAGCTAACTGTTGAGCGTGTGATACGCCTTGGCAGACTATTCCGCGTTAGCTTCTTTTGCCGCTTGCGAGGCTGCTCACTTTCTGGCAGTGGCATGCTTGGACGTTTACACCGACGGGGCCGCTCTTCGTATGGGCTGTATGGGCTGGATGGTTCAGGAGCTGCGCGGACCGACCCTTGCGGCTTCAAAAGTCCAGAGTCTACCAAAGTTGACAGAGCTTGACCTTCTTTGGTATAGATTCCCCCTTGCAGCCAGTTTTCAGACTCTAATTCACCACATAGACACATAAACTCCACCGGGGTCAACCATTGATCATTGAGCTTAATGCATTTTCCTTTCGTCCCTGAGCAAACCTTGGATGCGTACATCAAAGCGCTGATTTTGTTGCATTGGATTGGAATGGAAGCAGGAGCGGTCTTCTCTTCTTTCTTGCCATCAATATTAATTTCAATAGACAGTTCTTCGACATCATCTTGCTTTCGTTGGTTTTCGATCCTCTTTATCGATAAAAAGTGCCTCGGTGGCAGGCTTGAGGAACCAGCGCCAGGGACATACAAAGGTTCCATCGTATAATTTATACAGCTACTGAAATACATATCATATATACATACAGCCTTGTAAGATAGAAACTCAAAGTTAAAGGATGTACACAATAGTACACACGCTACAAAAATACAGTTATCCGAATCCAACCCTAGCGTCTCTAAGATGTCTAAGATAAGACAGTTTGCAAATTTTATTACCTTGGTGTATCTTGGAAGCATTCCATTGGACTTGTGTGTCAGTTTTTGGTAGAAATTGAAATTTTGGAAGAGGAGGGTAGATCAGTTTAAATCAAATTAAGAAATTCCAAATTTCAAGACGGAAAATTAAAAATGAACAAAAATTTACTATTCCCGCTCAATCATCGGATGCTTTAATCAAGGTACGTGAAAGTCGGTGAAAGTCCGTTCGGGTGCCTCCTTCTCGCTTTGCAACCTGCCTCCTTTTGACATAGACTGTCCCTCGTTTGCCCATCGAGTGCCCCATGAGTGCCCCCAAAGACGAGAAATTTTTCTTATGAGAGGAAAATTTCTCGTCTGTGACAGAAGGCAGAAATTTTGACATTTTGACTGCTCCTTTTGACCCCTGCCTACAGAATAGCCCACTCAAAAGGAGGATGTTATTCTGTGACCCTGCCCACTTTTTAACCTTTAATCGGACAATTTGCCTATACGTGTCTCTATGTTCGTGTCATTACTATTCATTACTATACTGGTATTTTCTCTTCTCTCGTAACGCTACAAATTATACATCATACACCGGATATACGCTATATAAGGTCTGACACTCCTGAAGCCGTTGCCAACATAAGGGCAAAGAGGCCAGAGATTGGAGATTGGATAGTGAAGATGTTTGCTAGAAGCCGGAAATAATGTTTGGTTGAAACCGGAATCTTAAAAAATTTCAAAGTTCGGGTGGAAGCCGGATGTCTGAAGTCCAATCGAATTTCACGAAAACAATTTAGTATGATATGATAGGCCAGTGCAGTCTTTTCTAAAGATTGCCTCCCAATTTAATTTAAATAATCGAAAAACAACAATTATAGCATTATTTTCCGTATAAAATTTTTTTATTCGGTGGTTTCTCGACAATACACGCGGGTACAAATAAAGAGGACGATCTGATCCCTAATAGAGAATAATTAAAATTTTAAACATACAGATAATGTGGAAGTAATAACATGTTTAACAGATGTGAAGTAAAATAACAATTTAGGACTGTTAATGCGTCATACAGTCTCAGCTAATATAATACAAACAACAAAGCGACACTCTTAAATTGAAAACAGGGCTGCCATAAGGACGGGAAAAGCTTCCAACCTTTCACTACTTAGTAAATAGAAAACGCAGTAAAAAAAACAATTAGTTGCACTGCTACTGCTACAAGTCACATTGATAATAAACTCACTCACTCTTGGTTAGTTGACTAAATACAAAACGGTAATTAATAATACGAGGTAATACCAACTAATTATAAGCATCAAAAAATTAGATAATACTACTGGGTTATTATGAATTATTATGGCATTAACAACAGACTCGCGTTCTTTTCTTTATATTATTGGTAACTAAAATACTACATCTTTTAAGTTTGGCTCATCTTCATTTCCTGTATTTCTATATCAACTTACCCTAACTGCAGTTTACATATTTTTGGGATTAGATTAGAAATGCCATCGGTTCAATAAGATTAATTGCATTAGTCTTTAGTTACTTCAGTTAGTTGCCCCGTTATTGTGAACTCGTTGACAGTGAAGTTTGACGCTCCCTTTTTGAGTGAAAGTCTTTCCACAATACATGCAAGAGAAAGGACGCTCACCTGTATGGACTCTTTCGTGAATTTTTAACGACGTTTTTCGTGAAAAAAATTTATTGCACCAACGACAATGCTTTGCTTTTCCTGGTGGAGCCGTTCCTGGGGCACGAGGACGGCCAACTGATGAAGAATCTGAAGCAGTTATGGTGAGATTGCTGTGGTTGTGGTTGTGGCCTCTTGTGCCGTTACCCCCACTACTTCCAAGTAATTTCGAAGATATGGAAGCTAATGTTCTTTCAAGTAGAAGATTCTCAGGGCTAATTTGAATCTCTGACTGAGTATTTGGTTTCCTAAGTAAGGACGCCCGAGTCACTGTCTGATTGAGATTGTTGTGAGAATTTGACTGGGTTGGACCCATGTCCCGATTTGGATGAGGCGCGTTTCTGAGATTATTGCTGTTGAAGTTATTCATCATCATCATGGATGTGAGAGAGCCCGGATGAGATTTAAGTTTATGAGAGTCTAGAGCTTTCTTTGAAGTGAACATCTTGGGACAGAGAGAACACTTCATTTCAAATATGTTGGTTTTGCCATTATGAATGGCTTTGGCATGTTTGCATTGCTTAGCATGAGTATTCATATTGGCTTTTTGGCTGAACGCTTTTCCACAAGCGCAAGAATATGGCTTCTCTCCGGTATGGGTTCGCTCATGGATGACCCAACTTTGTTTCCAGTGAAATACTTTTCCACAGTAACGGCAGACGTGTTGGTTATCAATCGGAGTAGCTGATGAGGTTCGCCTTCGAGGTCCCATTGTGTATTCGTTTACTGTAATTGATACGACATGAATAAAGTTTCAAGTAAATCTTAAAATAATTCAAAAGTCGATAAGCAATAGAACTATTCAACCAGTCCAAATACCTGGAGGGTTCTGAATATTGTCAGCACCGTCTGAAGAAGAGTGATCCCCATTCATTTGGTTTGGTGTCTCCTCACTTCCATCTCCGTCCAGAAAATGGGCGAACGGAAACCTTTGAAGACTTTGCTGATTTAAATCTGTAAAGAAAATCGAATGATTAAAAATGTCGTTCAAAATATTAGTAACCAACTATAGTAATCTAAAATCATGATAGGTATTATACACTGAATGTTACTGTAGGCCACTTGATCAGACTCCTCGCCGTCTTCCCCATCATCACTGTCATCATTGTGAATCTGGCCGTTAACCTCAATATGCTGATGTTGGGTCATATCTTCAGCTTCGTCTTCGGATGATCCACCGTTATAATCTCCTGCGTCACTCGTCCCTTCATGTTTAACCACGATAACTCGATCTAAAATTCAAAAGTTAATAGTCAACAGTTAAGACATAATTCTCGGAAATGTGAGAGCTAAATCCTCTCATGTAAGATTAATACCGTCGCTGTGATAATTGCTGAGATTCACGGGACTTCTATGTCCATTGACATAATTTAAAGGTTGCTGTTGATCATCAGAAGAGTTACCGAGGATGGCTTGCGGTGGAGGGTAAATCGGAGCGTCGTCCTCTATCTCATGTTCGCTACTTTCGTCACCGCCAATGTCGAGCCGATGACTACTCCCGTGGTCATTACGTCTGGGTCGGGTGAATGGGATAAAAAATCCAGTTCGAGGTTCCTTGCCGTTTACACCCGGAATTTGAACAACATCGCCACCTCTTTGCATCAGAAAGTCCATGAAGGATTCTTAATGTAAAGTAAAACGTGTAATTAACGTTAAAGTAAAACAGTTCATTAGTACATGTTATATGTGGGTAAAATTATGACAATGTAATTTACGCAGCTACACAAATTACCCCCACGGGCCCCACCACCCCCGGGAACTGTAAACATTTTTTTAACTACTGATTTTGTACTTAATGAATAGAAACAACAGGTTATTCCATCATTTATTTGAAACGGCGAGTCTCCCCCTTTACACTTATTTTAATTTAACTGAAATGTTATTCTAAAATTTAATACAAACTAACTATTAAAAATTCAGCTTAAAAAACTTTAATAAATGTATGACTTTGCGTCTTTTGCATTTGAAATTGGAATAATTTAAGTTTTTCAAAATAGCGAAATATATTTTTTTAATAAACAAATATTAAAAATCAATTACCAAATTGTAAATCCAGGAATTCCCGATGAATAGCAATCTCTTTCTGGAGCTGTTCAATTTGTGCATTTTGAGATGCAACCTGAGATTCCAATTTCCTTTGTCGAATCTCCATTTTAATTTTGTCACTTTGTCCTCACGCTCATCCAACTCATGGAGGAATTTAAATATTAAAATCTATAATTAATCAAATTAATCGCTAATTAATTATTTAATACAAACTAAAAGGTCCCAATATTAATTAATACCCCTCTGGATCTTCGCGGGGGTTTTGCACGGGCTTCTGTGCAATTTTGGGCTTCTCCTTGTGTGACTCAATTTCCCGTATTTTTTGTCCCTGGGACATCCACAGCCGATGCTAATCTAGTAAATTCTAAGATGGATAACCCCCTTGGATAAGCTACACTATTTTACGCTCCCGATAAGCCTAGGGAGTCTAACTTTGTGATGACGAAGATCATGGATGACCCCTTGAGATAGCTTGAGCATGAATAGTTTCTGGTAAGGGAGGTGGTAATGGTATGGATGATGTGATGAGTATTTATGGAAATAGCAGCTGAAGGTAGTGGCATGAAGTATACGGGCATTTCCGTCAATTACAGCACAGATGGGCCTGCTCACTAAAATTCTGAAATATTTATCGACAATTTTTTGTGATCTCAAACCAAATCTCCACACTGCTCTACCCACCGAGAGAACGACCCTACCAAAAATCTAGGAACCAAGATGAAGCTTTTTTTTTATAGAGAGCTATCGTAACTCAGTAAAAGTAAAGCTATAGGACATGTCTATGCTATGGGCTTTGGGGATAATTATAAAAATAAATAAAAGATCAACACACTATGTTATGATGATACGGATATTCATGCCCTACCTCTTCCCCTTATGAATCCACACGATCAATTCAATTCAGGTTGGATTGGAGCATGAAAAACATTTACATATTTTATGACTCGAAGTTTGTGAGGGGGGTTTTTATGGGAGACGATTAACTTTATTTTAGTTAGCTCTATGAATTAGAGACTCTAAAAAGTAAATTACTTGAGGTTCGGGATTTATTGATTTATTGATTGAGATGCATATGCATTACAAATTATATTGCTTTGTAGCTTATTTTAACAGCAACTTAACTTTCGAATTGATTATGATTCTTTAAAGTTATTTTTCAAAGCTTTTAAACTGTTATTGGTAAATATTATTGTTATTGTTATTAGTCAAAGACGATGATCTATTATGCAGGTTTGTGTATTGTAAATTAATAATTATTGATTAGAGAATTGTAAAGACTTGAATATTGATGAAATATCGATTTGAAATAATATTTTTATTTACGAACATTTTCAGCAACTCGATACAGCGTAATTCCTCTTTCAGAACTCCATTTATTTCTAAAGGGTTGAATGTTTGACAAAAATTTTAAGGATATTTTTATTTTTCGAATCTTTACTGGCCCTTGTTTAAAAATTAAGCTACACTCTATAGAAAACGATTCTGACACGACAATTCAATGTCAGTTTAGTATTTTTCGCAGTTGGCAATAGTGTACTGAGTGCAGATTATAGGCTGAGTTTTCTCACTGTACTTAGCATCAGACATTAAACCAGAGCCTTCGACTAGGTTATGCAAGTTACAGTAATTTGTTCCATAATCCAATATAGCATATGATAACCTTGATGTCGAGAATCCCTAGGATTAAAAACATGATGTTGTCAACCGTTGTTCTTTCTTGAACTATCTATAGATATTTAAATCTTTTAAATTACCATCAAATTGCATCCTCCGGATTCTGTATCGGGAGAAAAGGTAAATTCCAAGTCATCGATATAACGTGCCTTGGGTGTGGTATGAATCCCCTTTAGTATATTTCCGTCGTAAGATCCAAACTAAAAAAATATAAATGCATTTAATGAAATTCTAAAATACTATTTAAAATCAATTTTTAAAATTCGGGTCATATGATAATAAAAGCTTTAGGACTTCTCATACCGTGTACAGACACTTCTGCCCCGTGCCACATGTGTCCCCAGTCTTCCATGTTTCCATTTGCTTAATCAGCCTGTCAGCCACTCCCTCGCATTTATCTTGGAACGTCCTGATTCAAAAAAGTAACATTAAGGTTAATTACCTCTGACCTAGTGACCTTACCAACATCTTATCAAGTCGTACCAGTTTATTTTGCATGACGCATGGGGAGGGGTGGATCGTTCGGCAATTGATGCTGTAATTAAAGTGACAAGAAGTCCGGCTTTAAGATAGTTCTTCATTGTTTCAAAAGGAGGAAGTCGAAAGTCGATATTGAATCTATATCGATTTCAAAATTTCACCAACTTAACAGATTTAAAAAATGGAATTTTTTTTAGTGAATTTAAAGACTACTTCCCAAATTCGGTTAAATAAGAAATGGATTCTGATAAATGATAACTAAACAGCGACTATTGTCAATCCTCCGGTACTGTTTACTCTACTGACCATCTCTGCCGTTCCTGTCAAGCGTAGGCTATTTCATAATCGATGAAAGTATGATGCGATTTTTGAAAGTTTTCCCATTGTTAGCAAAATCTGCAAACATCCAAGCATACCTGAATGTGGTCAATTATACAATGAAATCATGTAACCATGCAAAACGTATTACGCCCATGTAAGCAAAGTCCAATTCATTTACATAAATAATTATTCTATTATTCAAACGAATACTGCATCCTAGTCCAAGGGCATCTGCTTTTACCAATCTAAATGGAAATAAGCAACCTAAAATTAATGTATGACAAACAAAGGATCGTCTAATATCAGTCGTTGTCAAACTGTGTTTGAATTTTTTCCTTTTTTTCTTTTCTGAGCTACGTGATAAAAATGTCTAATTCCCCACAATTGACAGTAAAGACTTTGATTGGAAGCTCTATGAATTTCAAAGTTATAATTACTGACTTCCATTCTTATTTAGTAGACTGTCATTGAGAGATGAACTCAGAATGAAAAGGTTTTAATTGATTAATTGGTACGATGGACAATTACCCTTGAGGACACATTAAAAAAGTCATGGGCAGGTTTTTCCAGTTTCCATACGAGATTAAGTTAATTGATCGATACGATCCTTTGATAAATGGAGAACATGTAAAATAATCAAACCATGTAACGTAATCTCGCATTTTACATTGTCTATGAATCAACTAATCGAGTTATAGTTGATATTGAGTTTTATGAACAAGATTACCAATCAATTAAAAACTCATGACAGATTTCGGAGGTATTTTTATGTAACGAAACAAGTGCTTTTCAGTCACCTACTAACTTTTCCTGTTATTACAGCTTTTAAGTTTAAAATTAAAATTCCTAATTCTTGCCACAAAAATGGCGAAAAATTACCGTAATGTCCTGTCTATTGTAGGCCTGCTTTTAACAATAATTATTTCCCAAGTCATTGCAAGTCCTAACGTACCAATTACTAAAAAATCTTTTAACGGGTAATTTTCACTATCTTAATTGATATTATTTAACATAAAAACAATTCTATCACCACACATGATAATGCAATTTAACACTTATGCAGTTATCAAGTCATTCGAGCATTTGCTAAAACTGAAGCACAAGGGCTGGCCCTCCTTGAACTCCAACGTAACGATGTAACCCTTGACTTTTGGTCTGAGCCTGCGGTAAACGGAAATACAGACGTGATGGTGTCTGGTGATAAAATTTCAAAAATTCAAAGCTTCCTTACCGAGCACAATATCCAGCATTACGTTATAAACAAAGATGTTGGAAGGTTATTTGAAGGGTTTCTTTTAATAAAATTGAATAACATTAACATACTAAAGATAAGCTTGGATTTTCTAAAGACTGATCGCCGCTGAAGCCAACAATAACCCAGCCCAAGGAACTCAAGAAGCATTCGATTGGATTTCCTATCACTCTCTGGATACTGTAATCCCCAAACTCTTGACCCTTTAATTAGGTAGAAGAATAACATAAGTTTGAAAATTTTAAATAGGTCTACAACTGGTTTCAAAACCTCACCGCCAACTCATACGTTGATGTTATCAATATTGGGAAAAGTACCGAAGGTCGAGACATTAAAGTCGTGAGATTATCTAAGGATCCATCCCTGGCTAAGCCCGCCGTATTCATCGACTCAAGTATTTTTACACCTACAGATTAATACAGTAACTTTAATGAAACCGTTCAAATCTGAAGTGCTACAAAAAATTTGAACCCATTCCCAGCAATACATGCCAGAGAATGGATATCATTATCCACGGTGACGTACATCATCAATGAACTGATCACGAACCCCGAGGACAACAAATTACTTGACGAAGTGGACTTTTACTTCCTCCCTGTAATCAATCCTGATGGTTATGATTATACTTGGACTAATAATCGCCTCTGGAGAAAAACGAGGTCGGTCAACGGAGGGAACTGCGTTGGTGTTGATGCAAATCGAAACTTTGATTTCCAATGGAGCTCCTGCGCTGGTTGCAGCAGTGCAAGCTGCACCTCTGAAACTTTTCGAGGTTGCTTAATTAATGTTTATAGTTAAGAGTGTATGAATGTGTGAAGCAAAATTAAATGTTTACATTAGGTGCGGCGGCCTTTTCTGAGCCGGAGGCAGAAGCGATGCGAACTTTTATTGAGGGACAGAAAAGCTTAGGAGTTAATTTCCAGGCATACATTTCTGTTCACAGTTATGGGCAGGTAGGTTGAAACTTGATTTTTCAAGATATTTGCATTGGAAATATTATAATCTCTGAATATTTTTTACGGTTCAAGTATTTTATGATCCCTTGGGGTTATACTCCTTCACCACCAGCGGACTACGCTGAATTGGTAACTGATTAATGCTTTGAATTAATGAGAATGTGAAATTCAATTGTCATGCCGTATGATATGAATGAAAATATGAAAATAGCAAATGATTGCTGGGAATGTTGCTGGGAATATTTCTGCTATTCATGGAACGCAGTACACTTATGGAAGTTCGTCGACGACGATTTGTAAGAATACGGCATATGAATTGAATCTATTGGTAAAATAAATGTTAAACCATCTTTGGGTAATTGTTAAAGACCCTACTGATGGAACAAGTCAAGATTGGGCATATGGATCAGGGATATTCAAATATGTTTTCACTGCCGAGCTAAGAGATACGGGCAGTTTTGGATTCATCCTCCCTTCAAGTCAAATCATTCCAACAGGAGAAGAGACCTGGGCTGGATTCAAAGTAGTTGCCAAGCATATCATTGGAAAGTGATGACAACTTATTTGTAAATTTTAATCCAAGCATTAAAATATTCGAACAAGAATTTTACATAGTAGTTTTATTAACGACAAAGCTAAAAGAAGGGATGAGGATTTGCAGCCGGCATCGTCAATTTAGTGTCTTGCAGAGCGTCCCAATGTTCCCTGATTTTCCCACATTCAAATCGAAATATGTCGACTGCAGCGAATACTTTTCCCACTAAAGGTAGCCTCGTGTGAATCCAGACTAAATCATCTTCGGCACTAGCACGCTGAAAGTCGATTTGCATTTGAGGCCCTTCGCCAAAAGGACCCATAAGAGCTTCTTTGAACTTATCAAGTCCATCAGGGACCATGGGATTGTGTTGGATGAAATCTTGGTGTATATAGGATTCAATATTGGCCAGGTTGTGATCCCCGAATAATTCTTGATACATTCGTTTCGCCAAGGCTTTATTGGCTTGGGGGTCATTTGGAGGACATTGCTGGGATTGAGAGTATCCCAAGGGCTGACCCGGGGTGTAACCCGGGGGTCCATATTGTGATTGGGATTGTTGTTGTTGTTGTTGTTGCCTATATTGCTGTGGTGGTACATACTGAGAGGCTCCTTGACCACCCCTACCCTGATTCACAGGCGGTTCAGCAATACACACGGCCAATACTAGAGCAAGTACCTATGGAATTATGGATGAGGGAAAAGTTTATTAAGTTACGAAAGACTTTTATGGGCATAAATGAAATTTCAAAAATTTCAAACTCACCAACACTCCTTTCATTTTATGGCTGAGATTTTGTCAACCATTTAGCGTAGTATTGACTAGAACGAACTGACCGAGCAATGATGTAGAAATGATGGCTTGTGAATGGGACGAACCCCTTTTATATTTTTAGGGATTACAAATTACAACACAGCCTCTTCACCTCAGGAAATCGGCGAGCCAGAACGGCCAGAATTTAGAAATCTTTAGAATTATATTCGTTGACTCGAGGTTGAGATGATGGTTAACAATCCGTCCCTTTCAGCATTGAAATAAACTTCTACGAGCTACGACCGACCACATATATCTTCAAAGTAGTTAAGATACAATTGTATAGTCCACAGAAGACATTGTGAAATAATGAGTCGAAGCATTTATTTTAGTAGTGTCATCACTGAGACGAAGAATTGAATGATGCTTAAGAAAAGGTTCATGAGAAATAAAGGATTACCTAAGTGCCAACCACTAAGGTCAAGTTTTAATTAAATTGCGGTCATATCTCTTCAGTCTAGGCTTTATTAGTTTTACTTTAATGATTTATTGATTGATAATTTTCATTCATTTCTTCGTATTTAATCTCTCCAAGGTTATACGAGTCTCTTGCACATTTTTCTGACGACACGTTTACTGACTATTTTGGAATAATCTAACTGTCAATGCGGAACATATATAAAGGGCCTTGCGTTTTTTACTCCCTGGCTTTGTAACACTCTCAATTTTGAATCCAAATTCAGAGGAGATGATTCCACTTGTTCCAAGGTGTAAGGAGGACCTTTGGAAGTGTCATCCACAGACATCCTTTTAATATTTGGAATCTGAGGATACTGACGAGTCCACTCCGTTGGCTCCCAAGGTGAGTCAAGTTGGAGTTGCCCTTGTTGAAGGAGGAATGATTTTATATCCACATTGGAATGGAAGTGATGTCGGACGGTATGTGCAGTCGTTGATTGATCTCTTTCAATCACACTGGCTGGGCTTGACTCATCTAATTGTAATAGGTCATCGAGGTCAGCCCGACTATCAAAAACGGTGAGGAGTTGTTGAGTAGTTTTAGAGACTTGATTAAAGCGGTCGTAGAGATTTGCTGCCACTCCTAAATCCACAGGACGGGGAGGGTACTTCTTTAGCCCTAGCTTCCCCTTGGGGGTATCTTGCTGGATTTCTTCTTGACTTTGGTCACCCTTATTTTCAGTTGCGTCAGAGTTGTCATTGTTATTTCCATTGTCTTCGTCATTATTGTCTTCGTCATTGTTGTCTTCGTCGTCTTCATCTTCATCGGACTCTTCATTTTCTTCGGAGTCATCATCCTCACTGGACTCTTCATTCTCTTCAGATTCATCATCGTTATTTGACTCGGGTTCTTTATCTTCGTTTACAAGAGGTTGTGTATTTTCGCTAATGTCAGATTCTTCATCTTCGTTTACAAGAGATTCTGCGTTTTCACTATTCCCAGATTCTTCATCTTCAGTAACACCAACAAGTTCTTCGTTTTCATTTGGACCAGATTCTTCAACTTCGTTTGCAAGGGATTCTGCATTTTGACCGATGTCAGATTCTTCATCTTCAGCACTAAATTCTTCGTTTTCATTTGGACCAGATTCTTCATCCTTGGGGACAGCTGATTCTTCCCCTTCATTTGTGCTGGATGCTTCGTCTTCACTGAACTCGGATGATTCTTCATCCTGCACTAGAGCACCAGATTGAGATTCTTCGTGCTGAGTTGCAGTAGCACCAGATTGAGATTCTTCCTCTTCATTTACATAAGCGTTTACATCTTCACTCTGCTTTTCGTCTGTGATTTCCTCCGCGTTTTCATAGTCAGAATTTTCCTCAACCTTTTGTGACAGTTGGAATTCATCCGCATTAGCGAAATCAGATGAAGGGGTTGCCTTTTTATTCCACCATCCTGAGCCTTTCTTACTCGGCCGCTTCTTTCCGGGTAGTTTCAGTTTTTGCTTGGAAATTTGATATTTTTTCACGAGCCCTTTTTTCAAAATTACTTTCTTGATTTTCTTCTTCTTGAAATATTTCTTGGGTGCGAAGAGTATAGCTTTCTTCTTCACTGCTTTCCCAACTATAGCTTTTTTAATAGCTTTCTTTTTAAATACTGCTTTGCCAATGATTGCTTTTTTTACTAGTTTCTTTTTAAGTTTGGCTTTCACCGCTTTTCCAACTACCGCTTTTTTCACGGCTTTCTTTTTAAGTACCGCTTTGCCAATTATTGCTTTTTTCACTAGTTTCTTTTTAAGTTTGGCTTTCACCACTTTCCCAACGATTGCTTTTTTGATGGCTTTCTTTTTAAATACCGCTTTGCCAACGATTGCTTTTTTTACTGCTTTCTTTTTCAGTTTTGTTTTCACCGCTTTGCCCACAACCGCTTTTTTCACGGCTTTCTTTTTAAGTACCGCTTTCCCAACGATTGCTTTCTTTTTAAAAAATTTCCCTATCACTGCCTTCTTTTTAAGCTTGGTGGCAATCACTGGTTTCTTTTTAAATTTTTTGGCTATCACTGCCTTCTTTTTAAACTTGGTGGCAATCACTGCTTTCTTTTTAAATTTCTTGGCAATCACGGCCTTCTTTTTAAATTTCTTGGCAATCACGGCCTTCTTTTTTAATTTTATAGCCTTCTTCAGTACAAGACCTTTAGCTATCACGGCTTTTTTCACTGAAATTCAACAATTTAGACATTAACTTCATTGATTTATTTATCTCATGTTGTTGGGAAATAGTTTTTAAACTTACGAAGCAAGAATCGATCTTCAGGGCCACCGAACTCACTCTCACTTGAATCCCCTTTTACATTAATGGCTTCATTTCTCGCTCTGTCTTCACCAATACTTTCCTCTTCCTCGTCTTCTTTAGATCCAACCTCGATATCAACGTCTTGAACAATTTCTTCATTTGAAACATTCATTAAAACCCAAAACATGGTTATCAAATTAAACGTTATTATGCATTTGTGTTAAATTTAAACTCGAACCCGAAGAGTTGGTTGATTTGAAGGCAGTCGTTTCTAAAGATTGGCTCTCAGTACTAGCCACTTCGTCTTCCTCTTCTTCCTCTTCTTCGTCATCGTCTTCTTCTTCATAATATTGACCACCATGCTGGCTCTTTTTACCTCTACTTGGCCACGGGTTTTCCGAGGCTAATATTGGGGGTCGTGTCTTCACTGTTAAAGGAATTATAACTCTTATAATTAATTTATGTGATGCTATTCATATCGAGGTATATTAAAAACTTACGATTGAGTTCAACTTCCCAAAGAAACCTCTCTTGATTCAGATCTACCTCTCGACTGTATTCTTCATTTAAAGGGCGAAGAAACTCGTAGGAATTAGCCCATTCAACTGGTTCATCTGACCCTCTATATTCACAATAATAAAAAGGATATTCGCAATTAGAGTTTGTTAGGCTGACTAGAATTGCGCTTGTCAAAGTTAGTAAAGTCCATTGCAGTAGAGAATTTCCAAACATTGCTATTTACTGTTCTATGGGCAAATCTAAATATTGGATGAGGAACTCAATGAACTCGCCATTGCATCTGGACTCTTGACTTAAGACTGTGCTTACTTGTGATAGTGTTTCCTGACATTAAATACGTAGAGAGTCAATCAAATTTCTTTGTTAATATAAAAAGTGAATCCCTATCCGGCAGAACGGTGGTGTAAACCTGATCTCTGATGGGTGAACTGGGATCAAGGATGGATAGTCCAGATATTGAAACTCGTGTATTGAAACACAACTAAACAAACTAGTTTCTGGCTACCGAGTTCAATTACCTGGTTCAGTTTGCCTTATTAAATGACAAACGATGCTAATAACATACACAATGAAATCGACTCGGTATTTATTTAATGGTTTGAAGTTAATCTCTTTTTTTTCTGCCATTTTGACTGCATGTATACAAGTTCTTAGGAATTAATGAGCTTAAGAATTAACGACAAGTGGTCTCATGGTAAATTCATTTTAACAATCCGTTCATTTATTTTTATTGCTCAACTTCCCAACTTCGCATAGCATGCTGAAGCTATTCCGAATGCTTTTCAAAATATGAACTCAACTTTTAAAGCTCTTTCTTATTATGTGCCCCTTTGCAAGAGCCATATCCATAATCCTCTTCCAACGCCAACGCTTTTTTAAGACCAAGAGCTTTAACGTAATCCAGAACAAGGTTTTTAACACTGAACCTCAAAGTAGGGGTTGTGGACAAAACGGCCCATGAAATCTGATCATCTTCCCAGCAAGAGATTCCAAAAATATAGCTCAAGTTATCAGTCAACTTGAAGGAAAAGTTGGAGGATTTTGCTGAAAGAAATTTCAAAATATATTTTCACCAATCCCCAATTTACAATCAGATGACTCCATGCAAATAAAAAAATATGCGTTTTCTTACATCCTCTGCGAGTTCCTTTGAATGTGAGACTTGATGATATTCGTTGAATTTCAAATTTAATTTCTTTTCCATAGGCTGAAATGATATTGTTCTTATTGATTAGAATGCAGGATGAGCCAAGACGATCTTCACTAATGTCAGCCATGCTTTCATTTAAAAAATCATTGGCCATCCGGTAAGCATGGAGTTTACTCCACATGGGCACATACCACGTCTCAATAGATTCCATCTGTTAAACAACAGTTATTTAATCAAATTCTATTTTCAAATCAATAAATAACGAACCAATCAAGCTTTGACAAGCCATTTAAAAAGAATTGTTTAGTACCCATTTCAGATTGCTATTGATTGGTTCTTTGTCCAACTTGGATTGAATTTTACTACAAGTCGACTCCTTGACATCGTATTCGCTCAGCCCGATTACTGCAATGGGTAGTAGCAGTAAAGTTACTAAATAATTCATAATCACCATCGTTTCGACAGGATAATATACGATAGACTTTTGAAGCTTGGAGAACAAAGTTTCAAGGAGGCTGGAAACTATTAATATTTTATGCTACGAAATGGAATTTTGTATTTGGCCTTGACCGCCTGGATATGGTTATGAGGGGTCAAATTTAAATAGAGATTTAATTTACAAAATGGAAAATATTAACATGGTATTACAGGTGAGAAGATTTGTAAACTTATGAGTAGTTGTTTGTGTCCAGGCAGACCGGGTTTTTTTTTTCTCTGAGTCCCAAGGCCAACCTCATTTGTTATAGAATCTGGAGGTGTGTATTCCTTTTAGCATTTATTGGGGTTTTAGGCTCTTGCTTTAAGAAATTGGCTGTTGTCCATGCCTGCTTTAATGTTTGAATATTCATAAAAATCTGTGGATTCTGATATTGCAATTGCAATTGAAATCTGCAACAATGTTTGCTTATCGCGTTATTTTTGGATGATTATTTTACAATTAAATAGTTTCTCCTTTAATCGTCATCATGATAAGATGCAGTCTGGTATTCAGATTCGATCTCGATAGCATGTCAGGTCTTTGGGATAAATGAGCAAAATCTAAGCTCACTGTGGAGGTTAAGATAAACAAATAGTATTTTCGAATGAATGAATGGAAGTATGTAAATATAAATCCATTGACAATCAAAATTCATAACTTGATAGATTAAACGTTTCAATACATTTTAATTTTCAACTATTAAGTTAACAACTGAGATTCAAGATACAATATAGTCACGTAGTTATAACATGATAAGCACCTTAAAATTGTAATCTATTAGAAATATTACCCACCTCTACTCATCCGTATTCTCCCCCGCGGAGCCAACATTATTATCCCCCGTTCCCGAGCTCCTGGAATGGAATTCATCCGCCTCAATATGACTCATCTCATGGGTGAGCAAGATGCTCCGCTTTTGAAACACTTGACCACAATATCGACAAGTCTTATCCTTATCCGTCCACTGCATTCGGTCATGAGACCTTTGGTGTTCCATAAGAGCGGACACGTTCGGGAACATTTCTGTACACAGTGGACACACTAAAATATTCTTTGACTTGTACATCTCTGCGTACTTCCCCACGCATGTTTTGGCGTGGACCTTGAGGTTCCCATTTTGCGTAAATCGAGTACCACACATTTTGCATAGATACGGTTTGTCCCCTGTGTGAAGACGCTCGTGTGTTTTAACGGAATGGGACCATTGGAATGTCTTGCCACAAAATCTGCATTTCTTTGACCGGTGACCTTCGATCCGAGGCTGACCTTCCCTTGTCTCTTCAGTTTCTGAAGGCCGTTTTGCAATCGCATCGCTTCGGGATGAATTAATACCTCTGGATTTTTTAGAAGAGGACTGCAGTGTCCGAGGGGGTCGGGGTGTTAACTTCTTTGCAATTTTTGCATTCCTTCCTGTAGTTAAAAAATTTATTCAATATAATTGCCCCGTTAATTTAAAAAAAACCTTACCTCGGGGCTTAGAGGTATCCGAATCCCTCTCCCGATTTACTGCATAGGCGTTTATATCTCCAGAAGAAGAGTAATTCTGGAAATCTGGTTGACAGCTTGTGAGTGGGGGATTGTCTTAAAATTTAAATCGTTGGTAAATATTAACAATTACAATTAACGACTTTGAGTAAATAATATTTCAAACATACCTTTGAAAGCTTGTGGGTCATTTTCTGGGATTTCCAATACTTTTTCTCCGCCGTCATAAACAGAGGAAGTTGCTGTAGAAGTAACTGTTCCGGAAGACCAATGCAATTGCGGGCTGTAGTTCCCACTAGTGTCTTTTCTTGATCCATGAGCTTGGGCTGAAGTGGAGATTGTTTCATCTACGAACGACATCAAAAACTATTTTAGCATGTTCCTTATTTTATGCTCAACAATTGAAATACAACCATAAAATGATTACAATTTATGTTAGTTTTTGTCGCTGGGTCAGAGCGAAGGATTCTGCTAAGAACACTATCGTACGAGGATGGAAGACGAGGGCTGAGATTGATATTATTGTTATTGGCACATGAGGATGAGGAGGTTGGAAACACTGACTGAGATTCTGTTGGTGGGACATCTTCAGTTGACACAGGGCTGAGTTGTTCGAATTTGTAATTTTCTGCAGCTAAGAAAGCAAAATTATACTTTTTTAAATAGAATTTAAGTAACTATAAAATAAACTATCGTACCTAAATCTTTCGAAAGACTACAACTCAAGCTAGGAGATGGAGACTGACTCTGAGACTCACGGGAGCACCGAAAAGATACCCAATCAGTTCTTGCCGAAGCGGAAAGGTCAACAGCCGTGCCTGGGGACGAGGGCCCATGATCTGACTCTGAAAGGTCAATCGGATCATCCAAGTCTATTTCACTAACGTCAGAATTTATCGACCTTTTCCTTTGTGGGTAATCTGGAGAGTAAGGACTTGGAGGTCGAAGGAAGGGAATGTTTTTGGAATTGGCTTCGTGAACAGGTCTGTCCGCCCTTCCACGTTCTATTGAATAATCCCGGAAGGAATCTGAAAGCGATTAAGTTGGACAGTAGTAATCTCCTTATAATCATAATTTTTGCTAAAAATTGAAATAAAAAGAAACCACAAATGTACCAAAGTGTAGTGTGATAAAGTCCTGGAGGATGTAAACCTGTCTAGATAGCTTGATTAAATCTCCTTCCTGTCTACGGAATTGATCTTCCAACCAAATTTGTCTTCTTTCCATCATGGTTTACAATTTTACTCACTTTTCTCGAACAAGTCACGTAACATTTCAAAAACTTTTACACTTTCAATGTCGTAATTAGTTTTGGAATTTTAAAGATTAAAAATGGAAGGGAAGTGACCTTTCACAGTTACGCATAATATTTCCTACACACAAGTGATACGAGTATTTGAGCAGATATGTATAAGTATAAGCAGAAATCTATAAAAAGTTGAGAGGACAATTTCTGCCGCCCGTGGTACGTGCTATACACCACACTTTCCATACTCACTCCATTTCGGAGAAAGTCGGGCTTTCAACTTCCAACCGAATTTCAGGGAAATGGGGAAAAGCTATAACACAATTTTCTTTAAAGCTCAACCTGACATTCCCTACATTGGATTGCATCAGGATTGCAGCATGGCCATCCATAAACTACGCATTCGAATGTAGATGTGTGCAGTGCATAATGATCAGGGATCTCTTGGGATTTCAGAGTCGGACCTTCCACGTTGTTTGTCAACATGGCTAGGACATTTCCAGGAAGGGAGTTTTTATCCCTTAAGTACACGACCCACTAATAAGAAACATAAGAAACAAGTATTAGTATGTAGTTTGAATGGGAGTACGATGGACAAATCGAATGGAGAAAATAATTGCTAAAATAGACAAGACTCTCATACTTTTTTGAAATCCATAAGTTAATTCAATCTTTTATTGTTTATAAAATAACTCGTCAATTTTTTTAATCTTCAAGATTAAAAGGAATATTGAATATGGTAAGATTTCTCTAGATTTTATAACCTTCCTCAGACATCTGAGGCTACTCCTTGACTAACTTTTATTATTTCTACCATGGCTAAGATTATTATTACTATATCATTAGTTAGAATGGTTTACTATGCATTACTTTCTAATTATTTTAGAGTAAAGAAAATCCGTGATAAGAGAGGAATGCTCTTGATTAAATACAAATTATAAATGCTAGAGAGAACTGCGAATTCTTGTCATTCTGGGATAACACCAATGATATAAAACTGCTAGCTTGATACAGATACAGTTATCAAATATTTTTTTAAGCAATTAAAATTCAATAAATTCCAACTCGTGACTAATAAATTTCTTTGGAAAAACTCCGTGTAACATTATAAATCAATATTACTATTTTAGTACTAAAAATTAGATTTTTAAAGCCAATTTTCTCTACAAACAACAATTGTCTAAGTAGACACACATATGTCCATTTGCTAAATGATAAGCTGCAGATTATTGATAAGCCTCAGTCGAGTTATCGAACAAGTGGATAGACTTTACATTGACATATAAATTATAAACTTGATCGAGTCAACAGAAAGGACCATCAAAAATAATTATTCTAGTACAATAACTCGCATAGCTCCAGTATAAATTTGGAATAACAATTTGTGCCTCTTAACTGGACTATCAAAAGTGGAATGTGCCAAACGCTTGCATTGTCTGTCTTTACTGTACCCCTGGGGGCTAATAAACAAACTATGGGTGTATGTGAAACAGATTCAAGTTTCTAGCTCAGGTAACACATCCAAACATTTCGAATTTTTAAAAACCCTAGTCATCCAAGAGTGTATGGGTCTACAAACAGAGTGGACGGAAGTACTTAATCGTGAAAGGATAATCCAGGTTTAACGTAAACTCAACGTTTAAAGTAGACTTTTTTGCAGGTAATCACGTTGTAGTTTCTAGCATCGATTTCGCTTAGGTAATTTTTGCAATTAGCAGTTAAGGTACATGCCACATAACACACAAT
Source organism: Agrenia bidenticulata (assembly GCA_034694785.1). Classification (NCBI taxonomy): domain Eukaryota; kingdom Metazoa; phylum Arthropoda; class Collembola; order Entomobryomorpha; family Isotomidae; genus Agrenia; species Agrenia bidenticulata. The sequence continues at coordinate 74,983 of JAQFYM010000292.1, forward strand.
ACTGCCGTATCTGAGAGTACATTCCGAATATTCAAGGTACACACGTTTCCTCATTTATCATCACATTCGTTTCATTTAAAGCCGGGAAGATTGGATTTTCCCCAAAGTAACAGCAGCTTTGAGCTAACTTTAATACACTTGACTACGGTTGACAGTTGTTTAGATTTCTTATTCTTGAGTAAGCCTACACACATGTAATATATTTTTAATAGCGAGTAATCAGGAGCGGGGAATAGTTGTAGAATTTTTGACTCTTGTATACTTGTTCTTAATTTCTTACGCAACTCTAATGTTCAACTAGTTTTGTTTTTTCTTAACATATGGAAGCTAATGAAGCTAATCTTTGACTTTAAGAGTTTAGGGTATGTTTTTTTAAAATCTAACATCCTTGAAATTTTTCCAACTAGAATATATGAGCCATTTGTACAGTATATTAAGAATAATACACGAGTCAAGTCACAAGTAGATTCTAACTATGATATAGCCAACCACTTTCTCCAGAGTAGTATATCTGTCAATGTCTTAAGTGTCGTGTCTATTGTGGTATCATAGTCAAGTAATTTTTAACTACTGGAATAAAAGAATTATTGCATTTCATTTATATAGATAGTATTAGATTATGTATACATGGAATTTTCAATTGTACATACAATTTATAGTAGAATAAGAAAGTACCCGACTTTCTCTATACTCTTCAACCTGACGAAATGATTTATTTTAAATGAATCAATCAATAAATATATGTCAATCACACAATTTTTCAATTGAATTGATTTCTAGTCTATTTCAAGATAATCTACAGCCCTTTAAATCTATACTCTTCTCTCCTTTCTGCTTAGGCAACTCATTTTCACAACAAACACTCGATGCTATCGTTCAAGAACATTACTATTAGTATAATCATGCACCAGTAGTATCATTTGCTGATCAACAGAAAAAGCAGTTCATGAGCTTCGATGATTTTGAAATTCCACCTTTCTCGCTTTTAACACAGAATCAAGGGATTAGAAAAAGGAGAGGAGGTTACGAATATTACGAGATTTCTTAATAACAAAACTAACTTTACTTTTAAAATTGATTTAGAGACAGTTTCATATTGTTGGTTAAAACTTTCAAGGATTTCGATACGATCCCCTTTTAATTTCCTTAGCCAATTGCTTCAGTATGTCGGATTTTATTTTCCCATCCTAGTTCCAGTATGGCGGAGGTATTTTCGGTGAATACTAATTTTTCTTAATTTTGATGTGGCTAAGGTGACTTGTGTTGTTATCCTCCACCGAGCGGAGAGAGAGTCGTGGCTCCTTTCTTGTCAAAAATTTGGGGACAAGTGATGACATTGTATTCGAAGAGGAGGGACACGCCCAAAAAGATAAAGTACAGGACAAACATGAGGAACCCGAGACCTTTGTTCATCTTCCACCGAAAAGCCATAATACTTAAGACGACGAACATGAGCATTCCTGAAAAGCACAAACAATATATAATATTAGGTCATCCCTTAGTTTCTGAGGATATCATACTGCAGAACGAGAGTGGAATTTGTGCTTAAAAACTTGGGACATGAATCGATCGTAAAAGGACGACATTCCACCTGATTCCAGGCCAAGGGTTTTTTGCACATAATTTCCCAATAATCTCTCTTAAGTAATTAAATATAAATGTAATTACCAAATAGGATAGTAACACTGCAGAGCATCCCCTTGGCATTGACCTCAATGCTCTTTCCATAAAAAATGGAATACATAAGCCATGGAAAGGGAAGACCAACGCAAACGTCGAAAATATTTGAACCTACGGAAGACGAGACTGCCATGTCCCCAAGGCCCTTCCGGGCCACTATGACACTTGTTATTAAATCTGGAATGGATGTCCCTGCCGCTAGAAATGTCAGTCCCATGATCTGAAATTAAAAAATAATTATATTACTCACCTCTAATCAAGCCAAGCCTCAGATGTCAAACAATACAAACAGTGTTTCTGCCCCAATCACACATAAAAAGTACAAGCTTCAATAAGTCAATGCCCAATCAATAACTCTCAATTCAGAGTCAACCTCTTGTCCTAAAATGTCAAGCAGAAATGTATTGGAAATGTCAAGCCATGGTTGGCCAATAGACTAATTTGATAAATGAGGGACGAGTAGATTACTACTAGCTGTAACAATCTTTTTTCCAGCACAAAACTAGGTTTCTGTGCCAAACCTGGAAAGCTTTCTCTGATGCTTCCGTTCTTCATCTATTGAGCTTCATAATGGTCCTAGAACACGGGGAAAGTTTCCGGTGAGTCAACAAACAAAAAGGGAACGACGACCGCACCAGCTTTCACCACCACCGCCAACCAAGAAAAGCTTCAGAACACCAGAATCTAGAACTGTAGACGAGCTCAAACTCAACTAGAATGGAACTAATTGCCTGGCTAATGATAATGACCCTCTTTTGTACTAAAGTCCCAAATCATAAAAGGAATCAATAGCCAAATTCTCAAGTCCTATTGACCAGATTTGCAACTCGGCAAATCTACAATGGATTCAACGGGGAACTTCATACGGCCCAATCCAAGCGAGCAACCCTATAGAAAGCGGAATCCCCTCGTGTGTGGACTATGAGATTACTCTGTAGTCAAAGGTCATATCATATCCCAATGTCTGCGTCCGATGTCCTATTGTTTAGAAAACTCAAACTTGCATAAAATATTGCCTCCAAGCCCCACATATTTTATGTACTAATTCCCTGAAAGTCAACTTTCTCCATTTGGCAGAAACTCAAGACTAACTAAGAGAGACAGAGGGGAGAGGGGGCAGGAGTTCTAAATATATTTTAACAAACTCGGAGCATTATTATATCCGAAAAGCAGAAACATTTTTCAGCTTCTATTGACTAAAAGGGTTTTGCAAAAGGGAAAAGTGCCTTTTTGTCAAAGTTTTTTAAGACGATTAAAATACACTCATGGAAAAGCCACCTCCACCCAAGAAACATGTAGGCCACTTTCCTTTTCCCACTTCAACGGGATAAAATTCTCTCCATTTAGAGTCCACCAGTCCACATTCCTATTAGGTATAAGCCTATAATTCTGGGAAAGTCTCTGGAGCTCTCTCCTCTGATGTCTACAGTCTCAAGTTGCGAATCTCGAGTCGCGAAAAAGAAACAACTTTTTTGCAATAAATCTCCCCAACTGAAAGAAATCCTGCTCTGCATTCAAAGAATAGATTTTTGAGCCCTTTTATTACATTATAGCACAAAAAGCCTTGATCTCACTTCCCGTAGCTCAGCGAGTATCTATTGTTACCATGTCTTGTAAGTACGAGGACTTCATTCCTATGGTTAGTCGTTCACAGACTCAGAGGTAGAATGGGATCTGGGGAGGGGAAGTAGTCAATCACATCCTAGAAATTTAACTATTAAACAAATATTCAAATCAGTCTATAATTTTGTTTGTGCGCTCTAGCTGAAAGAGGCAGGACTTAACAAGCACTACACAGCAGAAAGAATACTACGTATAACTAATCAGGAAACTACATAAAGCATTTTAATAATGAAAGTGGAAATTGTAAGCAATGACGATTCGACTATAGGGGCTGTCCATCAAGAACGTTATTGGCGAACAATTCGAAATCAGTCTCGACTATGAGAAGGATTTTATTATTTTCAGCATGTTCTGCTCTTTAGAACTTTATTCGCCTGACATAAGCAACTTTCCTATCCTTGATGCTCAAGTGAAGCTTAATCCCACTCGTACTCAGACGTCAGACTCACAGTAATAAACTTCAACTTGAGTAAGTTGTGAGTTATTATCATGTCACGAAGCTCTGCAATTCCTTAAGGGGGGAGTTCAGTGTCAAGGGCTTGCTCAAAGCCCGGCTATTCCCTCATCTTACTTTTCAAATTACGAAGGTTCTGGATAGTCCCTCCCTGCAACTGTATATTCACATTCGCAATCACGAAACTACCCGTGACACACGTCAATTGATCATTCAATGTTGCGGAAGTTTTTGCACATTCATTTCATTCAATGAGAATTTTGTAATTTTAGGGCTAATAATACAGAGACGTCAATGCAAGAAATGCTATGTAAGAAAAATAGTGTGCTTCTGTACGTGGATGCTCCCTCCCTGTGTTGTATACGACGATGTACTTACATGTACCAGATTGTCGATGAATTGAAGGAAGGGGGTCAGTCAACCTGGTTGATTTGCTGTGTCACGCAATTCCATCATTTTACAAGTCACCTAATACATATCTTGCTTGAACGATTTGCTTTATCGATTTACCATCAATCACATTTCCATTCTGCAAAACAGCCAATTAGACGCCCCAACTGCTGCCATCACGGCCCTCTGATTCATTCTCCAATGCGTATATAATAGTACAATCAAAGAACACTGCTTATTGTTCACGTTCCCATCTCCTAGTGTCCTTCATAAAGGCTGCCTTCCATGCAACCCATTTACCTTAAGACCTACATTCACAATGCCCAGGCGATTGCTATATCGTTCCAGGAAATAATAACAAAGCTAATGGCAAAGAAAACAACATGCAGATTTCGCAAATTACTAATTCCGAATCAAGGCAGATGGTCGGGTGTTCCTTGAGGGATTAACACCGCAACTACCACACTGTTACAAATACAATCGGGCTGGTTGGTGGGTATGGGTTACCTTGACTGTTTATCTTTGTTTGAGGCCTGGGGAAACTCGTGGAAAATATTAAAGAGCAGAAAATTTTGCAAGGTTTCTCCATTTAAATTTTCAGTGCTTGCTTAAATTATGACCAAGCTTTGCTCCCCTTTGCACTACAAGCTGCCGAAAAATGTGCAAAACTTGCTGACATATGCTAAATAGTCCTTTCAAAATTCACAAGGAGTACTTCAAGTTGGGGAGTTGAAATTTGAAATCCACTTCACTCGGTAAAAGGAGATCGCTGAGTGTTTAATATGTATTTCAATATTTGACAAGGGTTTATCCCTCGGAGAAAGGAAATGCAAGTGGTGTCAGCACTTAGTGTTTTAAAATAGGCATCTTATGAATTATTACAAGAGCTCAATGACATTCTTTGCGTTACAAAGTTCCTCCTGATGGAAAAGGTCGACTTTGCCTTTGAGACGTTAAAAGTCAAACCAAATACTAGCTGACATTTTCGAGGACAAGTTCAAGCAAGAAATTACGAAATGGATTTGACACAGAACTGAGACTTGAAAACTGATGGACAGAGTTCTAGTGGGCTAAGAAGCGCAATATCCATTTCAGAAATGACGCTGAAGGCCTTGACAGTTTTTTACAAGTTCAAACTGTACATAAAAGTACAGAAAGAATGACCTTTCAATGATAACTTAAATTGATAACTTCAAAAAACCTCGTCGTTTTGATTACTTAGTTAGTTACCAATCCTAGTAAAATTCTACTATCTGCAAAATCAATTAAAAACAAACTTTTCCGTTTGATTCCGTATTGTGGACTAGATAACCAGTGATTGTGAGAAGATACTACAGTCCTGTTGATTGAAAGCCTTACATGATATTTCGTGTCGTAACGACCTTGACACGCTATTTTTCTAACTTTTGTACTATGTGGGCCAGAGACCCACGCATTTTCCTCGTCCGATCCTCAATTGCTGCTTGGGACTTTGGGTCCAATAATAAACCTCAATTTATCAAATTCAAACTATATGAATAGATGATGCATTCAGGGTCGAAGCCCATAGTAAAGGTTAATTGATTACCCAACCAGGTCGATATGTACCCCAAGATTAGCTGATGTAAATCAATGTCAGTCCCCCCCACCCAACCCCTGTGAATCCACTTGGGACACGTCACGTCGACCCAACATATGGCGCTAACTTTCTTAAGATGATTTGAAGATGACTGAAGTGCTAGTAGATATCAAGAGAAATACATGAGGACATCCTGGAATTGCTTCACACACTTTGGACAGCAACTTTTGTCAAAACTTTTTTACACGGTTGACCAGCCCCTTAAGATTATATTCCGTTTTTTGTCATCAGGACAAGGAAACTTGTGCTAGAAAAAAAAGCCACACAAGAATCTGCACCTGTATCTATATGAACACATCGTCTGCCTCGATTTAATATCACCGAAAGCTATTGAGGCGTATTTTCTCTTTCTTGTTTGTGCAATCGGACATGAGACTGACGGCAGTGTCCGAGTAATTGAATACCAAGTTTCTATCTCGAAATGTTGAAAACTAGCCCTGATTTCTTTCTCGACTAATTCAATATAAAATCGTGAGTTTGGGCAAGTGGAATACATTTTGCTTGGATGCGCACATCGGCCCAAATGTGATACTTTTAAAACAACTTCATCCTTGTAATATTTAGCAGCATGAGTTAGGATGCGGTTATTAACCAGACGGAAGAAAGGATCGTGAGAAAACTTGTCACATTAATTAGGGTGAGAGAAAGCTTCGTTTTAGAGCAGCAAACTAAAGATAAGCCCACATCAGTCCCATACGGCTCAAAATATATCCAGCCGAATTGTTGACAGCGGTTTAAAGGAAGTATTTGTAGCATATGCTATCAATGAGGACTAGTATGGTAAACCTATTTTAGGCCGGTCTAAATTTAATTAAAGTTCAATGGACATGGACCTAGTTTATGTATAAATCATATCTATCTTGAGGAGTCATTTGATATGCCAGGAACAGTTGAATGACCCAAATCTATTTCCTTTAGAATTATAGATTGAAATCTGGTACTCGTTACTGGAGAAAGAGTTTTGATCCCCTTCCGATTCTATAGGAGATGGTTATCACTAATCGGTTTATAATTACAGACCTGTGTGTGAAATTTTTAATGCCCCATACACCAAGCTGAGAAGAATAAGTAATCAATCACCTTCTGACCTCAACGATTAAGGGGATGCCCAGCTTGCTCTAATAATCAGGGGATTGAATTAAATTAAATCAAAGCCTGAAAATACATTTAAATCACACTGAGGTGAAAATCTCGCCAAGTTTATTTCATTCTCGCATGTCGCATGCTTTCTTTCCTCATAATTGTTTGTAAAGCTCAGATTCCTAGGGAGAAATTAAAATACTGACAACAACAAATTATATAACTAGTGCCTCAGGGTCGCTTCGCGACCCTCAAGGCCCTAGTTCAGTAGTAGCTGCGTGGACATCTTAAGAAATGGGTTAAAAACATGTAAGAAATTAAGAATCGGTAAATTTCTTGAAATTTATAGCTCCAAACGTTGAAAAAGTAAAACAAAACCCTTGAAATAATTTCATACTATTTCTATGCATTAACATTATAAAATACGTTACACTTGTAATCTAATCATCAG